>OY756991.1:607500-867000 GCA_963580505.1 Ennomos erosarius | reverse complement strand
ACTTTGGATGCTTCCAAAAAAATTGTTTGGAAACGATGAGGATTTAGTAAGTCATTTATCAGATAGTGTAAATTCCCTAATAACGCATACAGAACAGGGTTAGCTGGGTATTTAGCTCTACACAAAAAGTGTCTACCTTTTACATAGACAGTTGGTTCCAGCAACTCACCTGTTTGTCGTCTCGATAGACAAACTCGCCAGACACAGCCCACAAGCGAGCGGTCCATCTTTCGAGCTGATAGAGTCCTCATACCTCACGTGCACATTCCTCACATAAATCTGTATATTATTTACGATCGCCGTGAACAAAGTCTCGAAGAAGTTCTGTGGCCCTTTTAAAATCTCGCTCTCCGCTTCAAGGTCCTGCAGTATCTTCCGTTTCGCTGCCCTTGTCAGCCGTCTCTCTCTTTCAGGGTCGAAGTAAGTGTTGGAGATGGCTGGTCCGACTAATAGAAGAACGTCCTCAATGTTGACAATGACGGGTTGTGTGTAAAGGCCGGCCCAAGGGATTTGCAGGCTGACGCGGCCGATGGTGCCGATCTTTACGTCAATGGGGAGGTCCAGTTCATACTGTAATATTACAAAACGATAAAACACTCCTACTTACTAAATTACATAATCAGTTTGAGTGCCCTGATAGTAACCTGCTTTGTTTCTCAATATTCTAACCACACGCAATATTCAAGACCATAAAAGCAAACGCTTACGTGAGTTCATAAAGACGCATATGAAAAATACGCAAAGATAAAATGTTTAACGTAACTCAGCTCAAGTATCACCAACGTAGGTACTACAAACACATAATTTATATACGTGTAAATTCATTATTGGATGGCAAAGATTGTAAGTAACTTGAAAGTTGATGAAGATGTAAGTATCAGAACAGGTGTATATCGGCCGCCTCGTAATATTTTATATGCTGAGACAAGGTCAAGCCGTTGGTCCATTATTCTATCGAAACCATGAACTAATATAGGTTTTCAGTACTGTGAATGAAAGTTCAATGACTGGTCACATTAGCCGCAGAACCGACAATACTAGGATAGACGCGTTCCAGAATGGAAACTGCAACTATGAAAACATAAAGACCATCAGCCCTCTGACTAAGTGGAGTGACGATATACAAGGTGACCATGAATTGTGAGAGTCTTACTTGAAACTGAGTGTTTCCAAACTTCCAAGGTAAAAAATTAATCCATTCGCAAAATTGCATTTGCGATCGCTACGAGAGTTAACAAGATACTATAAATTCATTTCTAAACACAGGTCGTTAAACTCATTTATGTGCACTCGGTCAAGGACGAAGTTCAAGCGCAGCTGGGTAGCTGCGCTAAGGCTATTTTT
The DNA here is from genome assembly GCA_963580505.1 of Ennomos erosarius. Classification (NCBI taxonomy): domain Eukaryota; kingdom Metazoa; phylum Arthropoda; class Insecta; order Lepidoptera; family Geometridae; genus Ennomos; species Ennomos erosarius. The sequence goes on along the minus strand of OY756991.1, from coordinate 865,656 downwards.
GAACGTAAACTTTACATGGCATTTCTTCAATGAAAAACTATTAATTTAGTAAAGTCGTAGAAGAAACATTGTCTACCTTGGGGTGTAGATTTATCCCCTTTCGGGATAACATACTAATTCAAGGTCACCTTGTATGTAGAGTGGCTGGCTGCAGCTAAGAGCTGGATGAGATTAGCTGAGGATCAGGCTAAGTGGCGTTCATTAGGAGAGGCGACCAACGGTGAACTAACACAATCTGATATTGATAACACCAGAAATGCCTAACTACATAAACCTAAAACGATCCTCACCAGCGCCTCGGGCTTGAGCTTCAAGTCAGTAAGGTTGACATTCCCGGAGAAGATGCCCACGTTCAGGTTCTCCGTGTCCAGGTCCTGGACATACTTGCCCAGCAGCCGGTTGAGGATGCCAGCGACCGCGCCTTCGAACATTTTGAAGGACGGGGATTCTACTGGTTCTGTAGACAATATAGGTGAAAATTACCACATAGTAGTACATTATTTTTTATGTAAGTGACGTGACGAGCTAGTCGTTCTCCTGGTGTTAAGCATCACGGCCGTCCATAATAGATTGCACTGTGACTTGGAACTCAAAATTAAAGTTTCGCGTGACAATGCGCACTGCGCCCGTCATCCTGAGTCATCAGTCTAAAAAAGGTTTCTAGACTGTGAGATCAGTTCATAAGTCTCATATAGCTACAATGCCCTTAAACCGGAACACAGTAATGCTTGTACTGCGTGGCAGCAGAATAACTGGCAAAGCGGTGGTACCTAGACGAACTTTGCAGAAAAGTTCTACCACCGAGTAAATTAAATTTTACATGAGTTTCTTTGACCGAGGACAACGGTAGGGATTTTCCAATAAACCTAAGATAGAGTGTAGTTACGTATATTTTTAATACCCATCCCCCATCTACTAAATCCTCAGCTCATATTAATTATTCAGAGTCATGAAAGGGCTTGTATATTACCTACCTACCATACTCCCGGGTCCATAAACTTTATAGTGTCGAGACGTGTTGGACGAAGATCCTGAAGTTATAATTGCTTACCTAATTCAAGTTGCTTAACTGCTTTGTAAATAATTAAGAGAACTTAACACCATAATCTATTAAAATACAAACACATCATGTCAATCCTACATAATATCTTATACTTACGGAACTTTAGTTCACCTCTAAAATCATGACATATTTAAGCCCGTCCCATCGGTCGCGAATTAAGTACTTAAACTACGGGTGCCAACTTACATCAGCTAGGCGATTATGTAACTTGATTGCAACCAATAGAAACACAAAAATGTATGGATTTGACAGTTTCAATACGCAGTTTATGTGCATAGTTACTATGAAAATTTTCATATTCGGAATGAAATTTCTTCTGTTGCATTGCTGTCAAAGTTACGTAATCACCCCACAGATCAAAAAATATTTAAAGTTTTGGTTCTACATAATATTAGAACACGAGCATATTATTTTAGCGTAGCGCAAGTGTCCAATATCTATCTACTTATATTATACCCATGGGGTCTCATCCAGTACAAACAAAAAATAGCCCGAACGTAGAAAAAATGTAGTAATCGTGTCGCGAGCGTTACCAGTCAGTGTCCAGATTTGGCCCAATACTTTGCCAACATACAATAAATGGCGCTTGAAAATCTTGCCTTATGCCGAAAATAAAAATAATTTGTAAAATAGCCCGAGTTATTCCGTTGTATGGGATGAGGCATCTGTACTGAAAGTATTATATTATCTGGGATTATACCTAACTACTGCAGAAAATATACAGTTTAGCACAAAGACGAAAGAAAAGAAAGAAGAAAGACAAACACGAGTGTGGGAGAGAGTGGGGGGAGTGAGTGTGGGTTCATTATTGTAATTACAAACATTGAATGAAGAAACTATCCAGCTCTTTGGCAATCACGGAATCACTTATTATATCACATCATAGAGCGAGATAATCCGCAAAAACAAAAATAAAGTCACCTCATTCAAAATAACCATCTGTAAGTTCTGCGACTTTCATTCAAATCGTAATGGTACCTAAGTAGTTATGTGGCACAGCAGATAAATACTAAACTAGCAGTAGTGCCTATTTCTGATCACCCACGCACTTGTATTTTGGTCACAATTAATGCACATGTAAACAAAATAAACTCTTTATTGAAGCCGAACACTGGCTAATACATTCTTATCGAGAATTTATCTGATACGAGTTATCGGTTGTTCTGCTGTGCTGTGCATTGTTTTTGAGCGGCTCCTTTGTCCTTTCTTTTTGGTTTGTTCATGCTGAATTTAATCAACGGTTACCATAATGAACCAACATACTACATTTAGGTACCTATAAAATGCGTTTCAACAACCCTAAAGAAAACCCTCATAATATAGTCAAGCTGTTCATTTATTAGGCACTGACATAACCATTAGTGAATACTTCTTCCATTAGAACAGATGGAATTTATTTTCCTGCTTGTACTGTTGGCAGAACAAATAGTAGAACAGGTGGGAACTGCCCAAAGTTTTTTACTTATGTCTACCACTTATTTCATCGTAACATTCACAAACTGAAAAAATCAGGTTGTAGGTAAGCAAGAACAACTTCAAGTTGGTAAAAATCACTAGAAAGGATTCTTGAACTTCTTATTGAGAAATAGTCGAAACTGAATAGAAAAATCCAAGAACGTCCACTGCATTTTCATACTACCTAGGTACATAAGCAGCTAAAAAAGCTCAGTTACTTTCAGTTCACCCAGCATTGTCACTTGAAAACAAAGAGGTAACTGAAGTCTTTGCTTGAAAACACAGAGCTATGAAACAAATTACGCTTCGCTGTAGAGGGGAAGCCTTTTTTTTTCTCTGTGCTTGAAAATGACAGTATAAAGTTTTAGAAAAACCTTGTTTATTTTCTCCAGAGCACGCCCCAATTTCTATGTAAATTGACACAAACAAAATTGTGTGCAAATTTTTGAAACAATCCGAGACAGGTACGTAATTGAATATAGCGCGTGACCAGACACTGAATGTAAAGACTGAGAGAAGAAAGAGGATTCACTTCGGGGATGATTCTCAAAAATTACGTAACAGCTGACGTCACTTGCCCAAAAACGCCCATCCATGCAACATGATAGTTTCACCCGAGAGTTAACGTTGTGTAGGTAGCGACATTTTTTCGAGGACCACTTCTCCATCTCCAAGCCCTTTCTTCAAGGCCTCATGTTTATAGTAGCCCGTGGATTTCCCCAGATCATCAGTGCATCTAGTAGATATTTTTTTCTCATTATTGGCAATTGAAGATTATTTTGTCAGCCATGGCAAAATACACGTAAAGATTTAACACAGACTGACTGCTGCCTCCTCTAAATTTTACTTTACCTTACACACATTTTGCAAATAAATGTTGTCTCTATGGGTAGGTCTGTGGAAAGCCACCCTTACGTAGGTAATATTTACGGCGCCGCCGATTCATTTACATGCTAATGCTGTCAGCGAGCCGCGGTAATGAACGCCAAATTGGAGGAAGCCAAGGCCTCTGTTTACGTGTTGGGAAAGTACGAGCCGGGCTGTATGGATTCAGCTGAAGATCTTTAAAAAGGCAATGTTTTAGCCAACCGAATACGTACCGAACCAACCCGTACAAGTAGGTACCTACCTACCGTATAATTTCTACATTTTATTTATTTAATCATTAAACCATTACATTATTTGCTGAAGTAAGTTCAAAATTCTACAGCCAGTTTCTACAGTTTACTCAAAACTCAAGTTTATCAATTCTTAATTTAGCTTTAACTAGAGGCGCCACATGGTTTTACGCGCTTCCTGCTGAGACTCTCAAGTTTCCAGGATAGAAATATCTCACGGTGACCCCGGTAAACTTACCCTGTAGCCACCCTATTACAAAATTTCACCCAAATACAGAAAACAGAAACACAATATTTGACTCTCTTTCTTTTACTTTTTAAAATTCTAGAGTAAAAGTTTTACTCTAGAATTTTTGGATAATATGTACCGTACCTACCTGTCACGTGATAATATGTTGGATACGAATACGACGTACACGAGTAAGAAACCGTAGAAATCTACTAAGTAAGAAACAGGTGTGCACTATGCAAATTCTTTATGTAGGAACAGTAGCATAAACCTGCATACTGTTGAAAATAGGCGATAGAGAGCCGGTGCTCCGTCACCCGGCCTGTTTTCCGCCATAAGACGACCGAATTTCTATCACATGTCTGATAGAAATCTAACAGGTAGTATGATTTCTAAAGGTACTTACAGTATGAAAAAATTAATCTTGCTACTTCCCAAAAGCAAGAAGCATTTCCAAAGAATAGCAACTATTAAACCATTCAGTAATAGGTGGTGGTGATCAATCTAAAGACTTACAATAAATATGCGTCACCGGTCTGGTTCCTTTATAACAATGAAATATGAACCACGTCCTTCATCCTGACCTTAAAGTTAATCAAACGTTAAATGTTAAGATTCCATGATGAAGGCCATCAGGCACGCGCACAACCAATAAGATGACTCTAGGTACCCTTTAATTACTGTTATCAGTACAACAGTACTTCCATCTACGATCTATTTCAAGACGATCAGGATCAGCTGAGGATCCCAAATTTTATGTCGTCCCCTCACTACAGCCGCTGATTCAGCGAAATATTTAGGCAAGAGAAAAAGCACTAAAAATCATATAAAAATAGAATAATTGAGATTTATAGAGAAAAACAAAGTAGTTGCTAACGGAAAATTTCCTGAAGAATTCTTCTAATTTTCTCGTTAGGTACATTCTATTGAAATATGTGAAGTTTTGACTTACCTAAATATTACATAATTTGCTCCTATGCACTTGGAAATCCCGGTGATGGATGCAGTGACGTCAAGGGAGTGTTGCCGAAGAGAACTGTGGTGTTTTTGACAGGTGTCAGGATCTGCGCATGGCCGCATGTCGCGCATGCGCCATGCGCGGTAAAGTCTGGAAAATTTTCAGGGGTAAAGGCATGGTAAAGGGAGCGCGCTCGATATTTCATTTGCGTTGCGCATCGGGAAATAGAATAGGAACGCTTGCAAGGAAGTATTTCTTGGAAAGACTGATCGGTTATACGAATCATGAAGATTCGTTTCCGATTACTGTCTGTACCTACTTATAATAGATTACGAGCAATATAATTTATGGTAATATGTAGCGCTAACGGTTTTATGGTACCTACCTACACTAGTTATTGTCCGCAACTTGGTTCGCGGAGTTGCGGATTCGCCTGTCACCCGCGCCATTGCCAAATTACCAATATTTTTATTTCATAAAATCCTAATTCAGACTATGACGAACATTTCAAAACAACCAATAGCCACATCATCCTAGCCTTCTCAAGTGATGCACGCGCTTACCACCGAACAACATTCATTATTAATTATATCTATAGGTATAGGTAGGCATACTATGCATATCATGGGCCACATCGCGAGAACTGACAACCGATGGGGAAGAAATGTTCTCGAGAGGCGACCACGAACCGGAAGACAGCGTAGGCCGGCCCTCCACTAGGTGGACCGACGATCTGGGTCAGAACCGCGGGGAGCCGATGGATGCAAAAACAAGCAGCCGCTCAAAGTGGCGCTCTTTGGGGAAGGCCTATGTTCAGCAGTAGATGTCTTCAGGCTGATGATGATGATAGCAACACAAGTGTTAATTTTTTTACTTAAATTTATAGGTTTCTGTTACTCCAAAGATCAATAGCCAGTGACGTCTCTAAGGGGTCACTTAGCCCACAATAATCAGCTGCTTTTATTGATGAAGTAGGATAAGAAAGGAATGAGTAAGAAAGGCGTCTAATTAAATTAGCTAAGTAGGTACTTATATATTATAATAATAGTCCACCAATAGGATGAACACGCACTGGTGCGTTTCCTAAAAAAGGTATGTAGAGTTAAAAAAATACATAGGTAGAAGAGCATTTAGTTATTTATTTAATTTTTAAAGTATGTATTATTAGAACAAACCAGTTTTCGATTATATCCACGTGTCACGTATTGGAATCGCATTTAATGCTAATACCCCACTTCTACGTCTCCCACCCAAAATGCAATAACATCCTGCTTCTTTTTAAGCCTAATTGTATTTCTATATGGGGATTGAACAAAGACAGCATGATATCATTACAACCGAGGCTAAAATATCAATTAACACTTTCGGCCTTATTAATAAACGTACAGGAGCTTTGGTCTAGTTAAACCCCATTTTGTCTTTTTCGATCAAGTTCGATATTCGAATGACAAAAAAAACAAAAGCTGGAGTAACTACTCCAAAGCTACTCCGCGTTTATTAATTGTGTTTTGTTAGATAAGTACTTCAAATTTGACACACGTAAAGATAATTAGTTTAGCTTGTTATCTAGCTCTACTTGTAATATTCAAGTTGCCTTACATTCCGGTATTTCTTTCTTCGCGGTATAATTCTAGTCATAAATCTAAGCAGATCTCGGCAGCGCAAGGCAGGCGTTGCATGATCCATATGGCACCTGCGGAGCGAAGCAGTCAGTTGGACAGACTGGGCAGGATGCAGCGAACGATCGGGGGTACTGGCATGCAGCTGTAGACTTCCACTGAGATGGGATCGATTTCTGGGACAAAGAAAATACAACTTATTCCACTAATACTAGAGTGTCACAACCACGAACCGGAAGACGCAGCGTAGGCCAGCCCCTTACTAGGTGGACCGACGATCTGGTGAAAATCGCGGGGAGCCGATGAATGCAGGCGGTGAGCAGATGCTCAAAGTTGCGCTCCCTTGGCGAGGCCTATGTTCAGTAGTGGACGTCTTCAGGCTGTTGTTGATGATGATGATGATGATGAGAGTGTCACAAGGAAGCAATTTAATGTATTTATTTGGGACAGAGCGATTGTTTGAATTTAGAGCAAAGCGAAGGATTCTAGAGTCCTAAGCGTAGCCAGAGATGCAAAGTACGTCGCTCGAGGTTCAATAATTTTGGTACCGTGTGGCATGATTTTCATCAGAAAGTAATTTGAATTTCGTACTCTGCTTCTTCTGAAGGAGGATCCGTAACGTTTTTAGTTGTGAATGCAGATTTATGTAGCTAAGAAATCCTTAACATACAGTGCAAAAAATTTTATATAAGGCACGCAGTGTTGTGTTCCGACCGACACAATGACGTCACACACATGATTTTACTCGCAAGAACGCCAAATCTTTATTAGGTACTTCATATCTTCGTAAGTAATGGTCCGATTTGGATAATTCAAAAAGATATATCATTTTTCTGTCATAAAGAAATACGTGGGTACTTGTTCTACAAAATTTGCTATAACTGTACTGATCCTCATTACGAACTCTGTCAGTGCGTATGCGAAACTTACCTTGATGAAACTAGTGGTCATACAATGCATGACGTCAAACGCCGGACAGTTTAGGTAAGGCCCCTGTGGTAGCAGGTCGTGGTCGCCAACGCAGGCTGCTTTCAGGTGGGCGACGGCGGCAGACCAGGCGGGGTGCGCCTCCGCGAACAGGTCCATGTGATCTGACACCTTCTTCTTGTCCACCTTCTCACCGTTCATCCAGCCTGATTCTTTGAACACGCATTTACTTTTGTCGCACTAGAAGGAAATATTTATATCAATCAGTGTGTGTTGACTTATGGAACTGAGACGTAGTCTTTTACTGTTAGCCTCATTAATAAGCTCAAAGTCGCGCAACGAGCTATGGGGAGAGCAATGCTCGGTATTTCCCTGCGAGTTAAGATCCGAAATGAGGAGATCCGCAGGAGAACTAAAGTGACTGATATAGCTCTTAGGATTAGCCAGTTGAAATGGCAATGGGCAGGCCACATCGCCCGTGGAACTGACAACTGATGGGGAAGAAAGGTTCTCGAGTGGCGACCACGAACCGGAAGACGTAGCGTAGGCCGGCCCCCCTCTAGGTGGACCTACGACCTGGTGAAAGCCGCGGGGAGCCGTTGGATGCAGGTGGCGAGCAGCCGCTCTAAATGGCGCTCTCTGGGGCCTATGGTCAGCAGTGAACGTCTTCAGGCTGTTATTGATGATGATTATATAATAGGTGATTTTTAGGGTTCCGTACCCAAAGGGTAAAGCGCACCCTATTACTAAGGCTGCGCTTTCCGTCTGTCCGTCTGTCACCAGGCTGTACGTCATAAACCGTAATAGTTAGAAAGTTGAAATTTTCACAGATGATGTAAGTACTTCTGTTGCCACTGTAACAACAAATACTAAAAACCAGAATAAAATAAATATTTAAGGGGGCTTCATACAACAAAACTGACTACCTACTTACTTATTTTATTATTTCTAAAGATATTACAACCGTTTGTAACAATTTACTTTTCTCCATCATTTTTATTAAAATCGGAACTTACGCTTACATTAGAGTATTACATTACAGTAGTTTAAATTATGAATCCATTAGTTTTAGATAAGTACCTACTTAGATTATGTAAAATTTATAGGTAAGTAATTATTTCCCAGTACTTACCTCTGAAGTGTGCGCTTTACATGCGTTTATAACGTCCATGCTCATAAGCCGGGGAGTATCGAGGCATTGGAAAATCTGAAATATAATGAGTAGTTACAGAGGAAACAATATAACACAAATAGTATAGTTACTATTGTAATAGTGTACTATTTGTGTTATATTGGGATAACATGAACGAAAAAGTACAACGTAACACCAAATAGTGGTATTTGGGGAAAGCCACAAGTCTTAGAAATATGATGTTCCCACTAGTTCAGGAGCCAATGGATTAACTAGTCTAGTCAATAAAAAAACTGTTTCATTGAAGTCTGATTTAGGTACACACATACAGCTTGCTCATCTCCTTTTGTGCACGCCTAATCTACTTCTTTTTCGGCACACCTTGGTTGACTGGTAGAAAATACTAAATGAAAATGTTAGCATTAAGTCCATCTTTGTACACGTTTTGTGCATAAATAATTAAATAAACAAATAACCCAAAGGAGATAAGTAGCATTTTGAAGTGTTTGATTATTACTTTGGTAGCTATAGGTGCCTATATAAATACTTACTGCATTGGGCGTCTCACCGCAAGCAACTTGTGGAGTAGGAGCGTCGGCAAGGCATCCCTGAAAATTGATTATGAGGAATTGGCGATGAACAGTGGCTAAATAGATATATATTATAACACCTTTAAAAATAACAACAAAATACGTAATACTAATAATCGAGACAATTCTAACTAATAAAGAATATAATAAGTTAAAGTTACATAGACCTACAGATTTCTAAACTCTATTGAATATCCCGTTAAATTCATGTGGGGACGGGACAGATAAGAACTCAGATCACGCACGTCAAGGGAACCAGAAACATCTACTTTAAACAACACTCATCACTTACAGATCCTGGACCCAAGATTCCCTGTATTTAGGGACCCAGGAACTACGAGGACCATGGTTTTTTTTTTTGAACGGGCTAATTTTGTTGGTTTCTACCGACCTTTACAGCGTCACCGAGCGGGAGGGCAGGCGCTTAAGGCACCCAGCCGACACAAGTAGGGGCAACTAGCTCAAGGGCACCCCTGGGGTGCGAGCGTCGGCTTGGGCTGTTGCCGGGATAAGAGGATCGAGAAGGCTACGTCTACTGGAGGAGTGGACCCTATGGAAAGTCGCGACCATTCTAGCTAACCTACGGGGGGTACGTCAACCTCGCCGGTGAGGTCGGTGTCTGATTGTGTTACGCTGGTATCCTATCCCGGTGCCGAAATCGGTACCTGAGCCAGAAGGGCTAGACTGGTCCGGTGATCCTAGCGCAGCCGAAACAACGGCTGCTATAGGATCTTCCGGGTCACTCAAGACGTTTCTTGGGCGGCGACGACGGGGTGGTGGGTCTGTCATGTCTGTAGAGTAGCTTGATGCTTGGACTACGAGAGGGTTGGGGTGACGGGGAGCCGCGTCAAAATAGCGGCGGGATGCATCCTTCATAAACTGACGGATGGAAGGGAGTCCGAGATTGCAATGGAGGTCGGCGTTTCGCTGGTACCAGCGAGCCCCGACCACCTTGCGGATGAAGCGGTTTTGGATCACCTGAAGTCGATCCAGGTGGACTGGGTGTGTATGAGCAAACGCGACAGATGCGTAGGTCATAATGGGGCGAACGCAAGTTTTGTAAAGTGTCACCTTATTTCTAAGGGACATGTTACTACTCTTGCACAGGAGAGGGTGGAGGCGGCCTAAGACGAAGGCAGCCCTGACGAAGCCAGGACCAGGGTCCCACAACACCCAGACACAGGACATGTAGGTATTTGCGTTATTTTCCTGAGCACTAATACTCGTCTTGTCGCGGGAATCGAACTCGCCGGTTATCACGGTTGTGTTGTTGGCTTTGATTTTGAAACTAAAACCAGAAATTCTTAGACTAAGCAATAATTATGTGAACCGATGTCGGCTCTCAGCTAAGTTAGACATTGAGATAAGCACCTGCGCCTGGAGATCGCCTTTATACATATAGCAAATACAAATAGCAAAACTTACCGCCAAAGCGAACACAAAAATAACAATTTCCTTGAACATATTTTCACAAGAGCAGTAGCAGCTCGTTTGATCCTCTGTATCTATCTGCACACTTACTTAAAAATACTTCATTATACCTACTCCATGCGATACGAATGATATCATAGGTCAAAAGTCACAGGTCAGCCTGGGTCAATTTCATAACAACTCGGATGATACTTTGGTTGTCAACATACCGAGTTTGATTTTCAAGGTCTATGTAATTCGTTCAATCAGCAGTTTCATTATATTTTGTTTACTTCGTACGTAAACTGTACATATTATATGCCCTTAACACATTCGCGTCCTCCTCCCGTTCATGGTGCTCATACCCCCGTGCCGCCGTACATTTCACTAGTGAGCCCGCGAGCGGGATCCCGGCACTAGATTTAGGTACAGATGCGGCAGAGTGAGCCCACGAGGAGGGTTTGCGCGGCATATAGCATGCGTTCGTTATATAAAATAAGCTTTTACGCGCAAGTACGTCGTAAATATGTGTTATTATAAAGATTAATAGAACCGTAGAATTTTTCTGTGTCGGTTGGTGGTGAGCATTCAATAAAAACGGGTAGAAAACAAAAAACGGCTTTCGCTCGTTCAATCTAGTGACAGTGGGCATCAACTTTTTTGCAAAACCCATACAACTCGTTTCCTTATAAGTGTAAGTTGATAGTGAATCAACGGAAGCTTGGTAGTAGAGGATCGCAAATCTATCGACTGAAGATGATTATGTTCCTTGATTTTATTATAGTTTGAAAGCTATAGGCATTTTTTATTTTAGTGAGTTTCCAGATTTTGCCATAAAATTTGGTAAGTTAATCGTTGCAGAATTTGCAGCTATTTTATTCGGGTATTGCCCGTGGTCCACCTACTCAGTTCACCTGGGTGAACTACGGGTAATTATTCAACTTTCTTAAGCTTAGCAATGTTTTTTTTATTTTATTCCTATAAAAATACATTACAAAAATACCATAAAAACCCATCATTATTATTATTTTCAGTAGAACCTTACATTACCTTGGTTGTCTGGAAGAGATCGCTTTAAGCGATAAGACCGCCCATTGTGACACTTAGTTATAAGATTTATTACTGTATTTTCTGTAAAATGGTGTTTTCAATAAAGAGTTTATCTATCTATCTATCTATCTATTACCTAATAAATATTACATACAATTATGATTTTATTTAAATTTCTTATTTTTGTAGGGTTTTACATAGATATGGTATTGGAGAGCTTAAAAACTGCTGGCATTACAACAGCCGCAAAATCTGGGCTTTCGCTGAAAATATGCGGTATTTTATCATTGTCAGTTTTGAATAGTAAACAAAATGATATAAAAATATAATATAAAAGAAAGAAGATAATATATTATCAACTACTTATATAATCACGTACCTACGAGTACGTCTGTGTTTTCTGGACTTGTATTTTTTGTACCAAATAAATGATTATGATTATGATTATAAAAAAAACCGGCCAAGTGCGAGCCGGACTCATGCACAAAGGGTTCCGGAACATTATCTATAATTACCGACAAAGTGCGAGTCAAACTTGAACATCGAAGGCTACGTACATATTAGTGATAAGACCAAACAAAATAGCTCCTAAATGGCATAGTGGTTGAAAACCTTTATCGCAGGTCCAGCTTGCACTTGGCCGGTTTTTGGTATTTGTAAATAAAAATAAAAAAAAAGTCTTTGGACCTGACAAACGTTTTATTAATTTACATGCCAAATAAATCTACAAAAAATTACGAGAATAACTGTTTTTACTTTTTTATATCTTAAAAAATTGCTGCGATATTTACGATCAAAGTGCGTATTTGCCCCGAACGTTTTTAAAACTGCGGGCAGGAGATGACGTCAACCCCGTTGGCATTCGATAGTCGCGCACTCGTTTGCACGAATAGCACGCCGCGGGTGACCGGAACGAGCGCGGGAGTGACGTCATAATGAGCGCGGCAAATCTCAGAAATTCAAAACGTACTTATACCCGACTTGACGGGCCCGATAGCTCAGTTGGTAGTATCTCTGCCTTCTGAACTGAAGGGCTGTGGGTTCGATTCCTACCCGGGACAAACATTGTGTGATGAACATAGATGTTTGTGCTGCGTTTGGGTGTTATATTGTATTGTATTCTATGTATGTATTTATTTATTTATTTATCTATTTCCTTTTTGGAAGACCAACAGCTGCTATAGCATTAAAGACAACAAATTACACAAAAATAAACCAATTAAAGGTCCTCACGGATAGACTTTACAGAAAAAAACAGTAAATTGAAATGAAGTGAACACCTAAGAGCACTACACACTGCATGGATTTACTAACCAAACTAAACACATAGCATTATTAAGTATAATAAATAAATAATGTAACAACAAAAATACAATAAAATCATAGCACAATATATAAAAATGTATATTACAAACAAAAAGTATATAAGTATTGTATCAGTTATCTGGTTCCCATAGTACAAGCTATGCTTAGTTTGGGGCTAGATGGCGCTGTGTGAAATGTCCACACATATTTATTTATTTATTTATTTTATTTTTTATTATACTTCTCGCCGTTATAACTTCGGAAATACTGCATGTATTGAAGTGAAATAAAAACTAATGTAATGTGCATGATCTACGCTCCGATTTAAGATGTATTTGATAGTGATATTTCGACCCATTTGTGTTCTCCATTAGCACTGCTTGCCAAAATTGCCAAATGGCGGGAGGCTACGGGCGTACTTTGCGACAAAATGACGCCACCAATAGGTGTTGTGTACGAGAGTATCATCCGACGGGCAGATAATGCTCTTGTACAGACCATAAAGGAGTACTGGCCCATCTGGTACTCGTTGTGATGCACCTACATCGTTGTTGTAAGGCTCAAGTAAATCCAAGGCATATATATTCGCACATACTATTTATCCCGGATAATTTTTGAGTTCCCGAGGGACACAAATAAATACATTTAAAATATTGGCCCTTATCGTAGGTAAGTTATAAAATAAAATAAATTTTGTCTGAATCATTATAGAATCCGACACCTAAGTATATTTCAGTAACATCCAAGACTTTTTGTGTTAACAATCTAGGCGACCTTGGAACCTAAATCTAGACGTGCAATATCGATTTTGTTGACCCTTTCAAACCTAGGTCAGGTCATAACTTAGTACATGTATAATTCTATACAGAGGCCGTGGCGAGATTGAATTATAAGGGTAGATGTAGCTAAAAACGGAAAGACAGCCTTAATTTTATATGCATCCATGCATTTATATGTCCTGCGGTGTCACTCGAAAACTACCAGCTATCCCGCAGGTAATATTAATTTTCTAAGCTAAAATGTAGGTACTTTTTAGGTAAAATAGTTACGTTTTTACTCTGGTGTAGCAATTGGTAATAGTTAGAATTTCCTGTCCAATGTTATCCTAATAAACTGTTATCCAATGTTAAATATATGTATCACCTACGTTCCTTAAGAGCCCCTTCTAGGCGTGTTCCAAATATTACTACTTTTTCAGAACTGATTTCTCAATACCTATGAGACATCTGAAATTTTCCTCAAGTATAATAGTAAATCGCGTAGTTATCTAGGGCGTAGACAAAATAATACTGTGATAACTGCTCAATATAATTTATCAAAAATAAAATTAAAACTAACGTTTTTACGAAATCACGAAACAGTAGGTTTGTCAATTACGTTTCTAGATAACTGATAGCGAATAATAATCTGAGAAAAATTGTACATACTGGGGATAAATATAACAAGGACACAGTCAAAATATTTTTTTTTTAAGTTATCCATTAAGTGTGTTAAAAAAATTTGTTCAACACTGAAAATCTCCAAAAAAACAGTGCGTATAACCGTCATTTACACGTATGATTAAAGTATAAATACAATTTACAGTGATAAATTATGAAAGAACAGGTTGTTATCTACCAAACATCATATTTTTATTTAATTTTAGACTACAAATTTATTGGTAATAAAATATTGAAATAATACGATATAAGACGATGCACAAGCAAGCTACATTCAGTCGCGCCCGAGAGCTTCTCGACGACGAACCTGTGACGCAGTGGTCAGTGCCGCTCCTTACGTAAATAATCGGATTACGCATGTTTATAGACCGCGACTAACCTGTTTTGATACAGTAAGTATTTTTTTTTTCGTAATTTATGATTTTTTACTCGTAAATATTGTGTTAACTGTACTATTATTAAAACGTATGTTTTATTTTCAGAAAATGGGTCGAAAACGTGCACATTACGGAAAAGTTATTGATAAAAAGAAAAGAATTGAAAAAACACAAAAGGCACTTGCATTCCTTAGGCAGAACACTTATCATCATAAAAATTGTTATGAGTTACTTATTATTCATTCTCTAACGTTTAATTATATTTGCAGAGAATTACATACATAGAAGTGCATCAACCGCCAAAAATCACTAACATCGTCATTGATTGATGAAGAAGATGGGAACATAAGGCTCAATGACTGTAATTCCGGGAAATAACATTTGATGCATATATTTGTGATGATTCCTATTAGTTTAAAACGGTTTTGAAGTTGAGTAGAAGACTCTATTGTGTTAAATAGGGCAGCCGCACCGCTTAACATCAGATGAACGACTAGCTCGTCACGTAATTTATTCTCATAAAAAAATAATATAAGAAACATCATTATTTATGCCAAATTATTGTGTAGACTAACCAAACTTCACCAATTTAGTTATTATACTTATATTTGTACCAAATAATGTAATTTACTGGATAAATATAGAACGTCATAATTACACTAGTGCAGATACTAAGCGACATAGTTTTTACAATGTTACGTAATAAATGTCGGACCAAGATTTTTGTTCCCGCTACGTCGTCGCATCTCAACGCACACTACGAAAGTATACAGCTCGAGCGCACACACGCATACTATTTGCCTAAACTTGCAGCGCGCGAAAATTATAAGGGATTCTTAAGTTTTAAACAAAAATCAATCTTTTTTTATCACTACTTATGATTGTAGTGAATTACAAATGACTGTTTATTTCTATCACAACAAGAGCAGAATATTTGTGCACACAACATAGCTACACATCAACCGGGTAATACTTATGACAATCAGATTTAAAATTATTCTAAAAATAGATTCTGATTAATTAATATTTTGAAACATTTATAGAAGCAATTCTATTACTAACATTTTGGTTTCTTTATAACTATATAGGCATGCATTTTTATATCAAGAAAATCAAATGCAGTACTACGCGAAATCTGCAAAACGCAAGTGTGGGAGTGAAAACCCTGTGGTTTTTTCGTATGAAATTGTAAGCTGTAAAGCAGGGAAAAATAAAATAAATATAAAAACCGGTGACTTTTCGTTCGACTTGCTTCAAAAGACCATGCTTTATTAGGTCATTAGTTCATTACACAAAGTTGTAATGATGAAAATGACAACAGAATCCAACTTGTCTCAAAAAAAACTTGGACAATCGTTCTTTTCTTGATAAGAAATAAAGCAGCTTTCGCGTAGTTATACTTAGTTTAACATGATGTTCAAGCGGCTTATATTTTTTATGGGTACTTTAAGAAGTGAATTGGTGCTGATACAGAAACACCTAACATTAAAATACATTAAATTAACGTAATATAAATTCTATCACATTCAATAATCACGTGAGGCCATCCTTCCCTCCTCCAGGAACACTTTTCTTAATATTATTCATTACCTACTTTTAACTCTTCTTGTATCTTTTCTATGATATTATTGACCTCACTCATTACCAATCCAAGAAATTTTGAGCATTTTTTATAGATAATATTTAATTTAATTCATAAAACTCAAATGAGAATTTAGATTTTTGTTTAATGTGACTAGATTGTATGTATATCAGAGCATAATATTTATAAATATTTTGAATTAAAGTTGACAAATTCACTAAAGAAGTAACACACTGATTGACAATTTGATGTTGATGGATATTCTCTAAACTACAACATTTATTTGAATATAACTTTTATAGTTTTTCATACTGTGTAACAATAGAATTTTTAAAACATTTAGTTTTACATCAATAACATATTGCATTGTTCACTTTGGTACAAGCGCAATGCTTAAATTGCAGCAGGCCTTCGAAGAAATAAATAAATTACAATACAACCCACAAAAAAACTTACATTGAGAATCCAGCCTTGTCCCATAAAATAGAGAACTACTTGAGCACAGAGTTCCTGTAGCGCAACATGATCTTATTCCAATACATCTTCATAGGGTTCTACTTCTAATGGTCTAAGCCTTTCTGCATACACACTTCCATTAAAGCGCTGATGTTCGCGCTGAGGAGCGAAGAAATCCCGATCAAGCACCGGACCATCTCTATCTTCTTCCCTTTCCCTGTCTAGGTTTTCCCAAGGGAACCTGATAGTAAACTGAGGGTAGTTGGGATGCCACCAGTCTATCACCATAATGCTGAGAACGGAGTCAATATACAATGAGCACTCTGGCAAGACGTTTTTAGCTGAATGCAGCCCAGAGTTGAATCCCATGAACAGCTTCCGTGAGAGAAGGGAACGTGATAAACCCAGTTTAACTGATGTTAACGTCATGCCCATTAAAGGTGGGATTTCATAGAAGAACTCGCAGTTTACCTGAAAACAATCAAAGTTTTGGAGCAAGATGGTTTTTTAAAACATAAATTAATACTAAGCTTTGTGGATACCATTACTAAATCGAGCTAAGCTAATTAATGCTATTACTGTGATAATGTTGCTAACAATGTTGTAAGATAACTTCAAATCAATTTTTATAAAAAAAAGTACTTTGACATTGTTTTAGGCAGATTGTATTTAGCACATGAGATTAAAAACGCACAGCTATATTAATTGCCGGTTTTTAGAGATATCACGAACCTGCAATACTTGATTGTCCAATTCAGGATTGGCATCAAGTCTTCCCAGCTCATCAAGAAAGTCCAAGTCTACCTTCTTAGCTGTTTGCTGATGAGGCAACTTCTTGAACTTGAAAAAAAGGGCCCAATGAGTTTTGCTTTTACGAAACCACATATTAATACAAGGTCGCTTAATCATGTCATGTGGCTTGCTATCATGCATAGCTAGTTCTACAACTTTCTTGACAAAATAATTATCAGTATAATACAATGCTCTTATGACCCTAGTTTTGTAACCATATGTCTTCGCACCATCCTCAATCCGGAGCCTAGGGGGCAGAGCTGGACTGTATTTACAATGTTTCTCATAAATATCAACCCAAAAAGATTTCTGCTGGGTTAACGCATATGTGGTTTTATTGATTCCAGCAAATCGGCCAATGTCTGAAGGATCAATACGTCGGGAAATCTCATACCAAACCACTTCTGGGTATTCTTTATATTTACTGTCAGCATTTAGATTTAATGTTTTCTTTCGTTTTTTAATGCAAACTAAATTCATGCTGCCGTCTGAATTGACTTCCTGCACAATATCTAAGTCTTCATCATCAGAAACTTGATCCCATAAAATAGCTTCTGTTTTTTCTGGTTCTGCTTTGACTGTGGGCTTTATAGCCTTGCTCACATGCTTCGGAGCATTGGCATAATAGTCTAAAGTGAAATCTGAAAAATATTTAATGAAATCATAGGACTTATCAAGAAGCAACATTAGAGCACCGGGTTTTGGTATAGTGCAGTAGGCAATTTTACATTAAACATTGCTTACGTCACAGAATGGTGTAAACTTCCGAGCAAGCTATAACAAAACAAAATGAAATTTATGATTTTGTTCATTGGTTAGGATTGAACACTGAACAGGCAGGTATAGGTGTATCTACAATGTAGCTATAGGTCACAGAATTCGCCCTATTACACTAAGTCTATGCTATAGATATAGCTTTCAACATGTACAGTATCTCTTTCTGTTATTACTACCACAAGTTTTGAAATGAATGAAAATTAGACAAACCTTGATGTTTATTCTGTCCTTTTTTCTTCGGCATTGAAAGGCTTTATTGAGAAAACAGCTGAGCGAAATCAACTGATTCAGCAGGCCAGCACCAGTAGCAGCACAATCAATTTTACTTGTAATATTGTCCGTATAATATTGTAATGTAACACCGAGAAATATAATAACAATAGAAGAGTGTCACGTCCACAGAATACTATTACTCCTAGCGGAGAAGAATGGCATCTTCATACAAAAAAAGTGGTTATGAAATTCAGTTAGCGTCTTTAGTGGGACCCTTTGGAAACTTAAAAAAGGCGGAAAATTCAAATGTTCTATTCGTATATTTATAATATGACATTAATTTATTAATGTCAATAGTAATTAATTGTAGAGCAGCCCCATTGTATTATCAGATAAACTATCTTATAATAGGGACAAAACTACATCAATTCGCAAAAATAAGAGCATAGGATTTTGTAATTTTTTATATTTATTGCATTCATGACATTGTGAATAATAAATTGAGAGCGATTTTATTTAAAGAAACATAATACAATAATACAAAATACATAATACAAAACTTTGCCCATGATAGCATTCTGCAAAACATAATTAACATGTTTGATTCCAAATCCACAATGAACTCAATAATAAGTACATAACTTCGAATTATATTGTATGAGTTATGTGTAATTTACCGTTGAACATTGGTAGGGCTTGGTTTTGGAAATCGATGCAACACCAGACTCGGCTCTTTCGCTGATGATGCATTGCATTTAGCACATTTACGGCTATTGTCCTTCATTGTTTTTAACACGACATCACAATACAGAAACACAAAAAGAGTCTCTAGGCTAAATAAAGAAGCTCTGAAAATTCACGAAAAGAAAACAACACGAGACCGGTGGCAATTATAACTTCAAAATAATTTTGTTGCCATATCTAAAATAAAATAAAAAAATGTTTTTGTTATACTAGGATCCCTATAGCATGCCCACCCACTATTACCATACAACGTATGACGAGTTGAATGTGGTCACGTCAGTCAGACAATAGTAATGACTAATGAGCGATTTTGTATCTTTGATAAGGGAATGGAATAATTCAGAGTAAAAGTTGGCAGTTCACAATGACATTTTTGAGCTATCCGAACGGTGAACGAAAACAGTTATAAATGCAACTTTTGCCCACAACCGAACGCTGATGTGATTATTTTTGGCATTTTTAACTGTTAATTTTGCCATCTGTGAGTAATCCGAACCGGCCTTAAGTGTTCGCTGTCGCTATGCTAATTGCTGTTGCTTTGCTAGTGCTAAGTTTTACGTAATACAGTTGCGGGCAACCATATGAACGGCACAGTGGCGCCCCTATTATTTTCTACTCTTTCTTGCCAAGCTATCCTATTTTCTGGCAGCGCACAGTTTTTTCTCTAATCTGTGGTTTCCTACCCTCAGTTCACTTCACTCACCAGTGTGACCACATGTGGCAGATTTCTGCCAGATTGGCAGATTTACCATTCCCATTTACACTGTGGCACAAGCTATAATGATTTATCGAATTTTTTCATATTTTGAAGTAAAACTCAGAATTAATATAGTTACGAAACCTTCATTCATACTCTTAGATAATTGATTGGAACAGTGATTACCACACTGACAACTCCTGTCTTAAGTCAGTTAAGTATGATTCAAAGGTTGTCAGGAAGAGATCGCTCTAATATAGGCGAATAATTGGTCTGGGCCTGATGCATCGCTGTACGCACACACACAAGCCTTCAACAGTGAAGCTTCACCGTTTACCTTTAGGTGTGGCCACGCGGTAAGTGATAAGACCGCCCACTGCACTACCTTTTTGTCATTTAGTTCGTGTTTTTATGTGTATTTGGTGTGCAATAAAGTATTCTTCCAAAACCTTTTTACGCGTTTTACTGTCGTATTTGATTTTAACTTAACATTGGATTGACAATACATAATCATTTTTTTACTATGTATGATTTTTATAGCAGTATCAAACTCGATACATAATTATCTTAACAATGACAACGTTTTAACGCCATCTATTGGGTCTTTATAAAATTACAGCTGTTTTTTTTTTAACAAAACGCCTCATTATTCCTTCGAATTTTTAAATAAATATGAACACTAACAAAAATAATTTCTAGTATATTCATTATAATGTTTATTATTTAAAAATGAATATATGAAAATGTCTTTAGGTGATTAAAATATGGTGGGCAGATATTTATTTATCCTATTTAGGGCAGAATCTGCAATTTATAGATTTATAGATGGTTACACTGTCATTTACCTTCATTCAATATCTTCAGAACCACAGACTAAGTAGCCATGGTCCCTAAAACATCTGTATTTTATGTTGATGTAACCTGTGGTCCTACCCATCCAACCACACCACAGATTAAAGAAAAAAAATGTATTCTATATTCCCCAGGCCTCAGATTAGGTAGTTGAGTTGGTAACTTTTTTCTGTGCCAAATACTTGGGCGCGTGATCGCGAGAATCGAACCCGCCGCCTCCAGATTATGAGCCGAGCCTGTTCAACCACCACACCACAGAGGCTGTCCTTTAGTTATTTAATATTTTCTTAATATTTCGTTATATTTTATCTGTGGCTTCACTTTCAATGAGCATCTCGTTTTCACTTCATTGAAGCTGGCGACCTCTTTGGATTGCTATCGACAACATTTTCCATTATTTTGATGCTACGTCAAAGACTATGATGTAAATAGAAGATCCTTGTGATCTATCATTATTAATATATTTGGATGCGCCGAACATGGGTTTTTGAACCGAACTGAATAACGAACATAATTCGGTTTAGGGCTTACCTACCGCACCGAATATTCGGCCAAACTATTCGGTTCATTTTACGTGTACTTTCTCGTACATTCATCCGCAATAAAACTTCAATAAAAGCTCCACTGTATTGGAAACAATATTTTATTTTATTAATTTTTGTGTAAAATCTCCATTGTTAAGAACTTTTTCTATGTAATTGCTAATAAATTTTATGTGAATAATAGTTATTTAAATTTAAATAAAAACTTTAGCAAATAACAAAAAAAAAACACTAATAAAGATATCAGATTTCCTAGAAACAAGCGATACATTGTATTTTGCACATTTTAAATGCAATTACCTTAAAAAATATTAAAATTAGAAATCGGTAATCGGACTAAACCCCACGCTTCTTAGGTCAGTAGCTCCCGTTCAACAAAAATTACCATGGAATTTTCTAGTGATCAAGTGTCTAGTTAAAGCATGTTATTATTTAGAAAAACGATTAACTAGTAGTTCTGCGAACTGTGCGTGCAAGCGTGTTGCGAGCACAAACGGTTTTGCAACCACGACGCGCCATGATATATGATATTAAAACTTTATTTTCATATCATTCGGTTTTTTCTGCTGTTGCTACCTTGACAGCTTTACCAGAAAATATATCCTGAACTCAGACGATCCGGAAAATCTTGTTACCACGATTTATAAAATGGTGCTCGAAGTAATATGCTATCTAATCATCTACGTAAAAGCCGTTGAACTAATTGCGTAATTATATACTTTCAAAACCAAAACTTCCAGAAACCTTACAATACCGAGGTACCGATCCGTCCTGAACTCAGGACTAAGCACCATGGAGCTAATAAAAAAAGACTTTTTTTTATTTCATCCATGCTTAGCACCTTATATTTCGACAACCTTCTGACCGATTTTTCACATATTCGGAATACTTATTTAGAATCGAATACCCATTATTTCTACCTAATATTATCAAAATCAGCAGGTAAATGATGTCACAGCAAACTTCCCCCTCTTTTGGGGCAAATACCACTCAAATCAAAAATCGCCTACGACTAAAAAGTTCCCTGGACCTGCAGTCAAGTTGAAGCAGAGACTTTCACTCACTTCGTTCAAAAAGTGCTAAGTGTTCTGAATGAATATCTTAGAATAAGATCACATAAAGAAAACTTTGGAAGTATTTACAGGAAAGTAGTAAATAAAATATTCAGTTATTATTCGGCACTTCCACCGAATATTCGGCCGAATACCGAACATGAAAAAATATGCCAAATATGTCAAATAACGAATAATTACCGAACATTTGGTCAAAGGTGCATCCCTAATTATCAAGAATGTCAAGAATCAAAATGTCCAAGACGCAGCATCCAGCATGTTCATTCTCTTGTTTTGTCTCATCAGCCGCGCCACGCACGCAATATATTATTTACTATTTAGTTAAGTATCTCTATGCGCGCGCGTCTGCCACATTACAGGCGGCTGTGGTTGGCCACGCTGCGATTCATGGAATTTTGCACGATAGTTATATACAATGATAACTACTTATTATTTACTTAAGGAAAAGTTTTATTACAAGCACCAAGTCGTACTCATAATATGTTTTACCACACACCGCAATTCAATAGAGTTGCTACAATAAAAAAAGTAAGGGTTGCGTGGCGTGATTTTTGTATTCTTGCACCACAATATTGTATTGTTACATATACAGGATGATTGGTACGTAGACCGTACACTTCCTGGGTGTTTCGTTCACCGTTTTTTTTTTGTATTTTGAGTTATTTAATAATTTGTAGAAATAAAAAAAAAGCCGGTATCACCGATTTCTGAAGGTCATCATAATTAAGCTTAGTTTTTAAAAACAGTGCTTAAAAGTGTAACCATGTTAGAATCTTATTTCGGTAAACTACTTTAAAAACCATGTCCTTTTCAACGGCTTTCTCACGAGATACCAGGTATCAAAAATATGGATGGGTGTCAAAGATATTCACAACTAAAGATCTGTAGATCTGTGATCTCCCTCTTCGCAACACGATATCAGCCAAGTAAAATACTTGGTATCACGATCAACGTTAAGCCACAAAGTCAGAGTTAGGGCAACCAAGTAGTCATAAACTGATTTTTATGTATATTTTTATTTCCACAAATTATTAAATATATCAAAAGTACAAAAAGAAACGCTGAACTAATGTCACGCTTAAACGATAGCCCAAGACCTGTTTAAGCACATCCTGAATACGGCTACGGTCTACGAACCAACCACCCTGTAATATGTATATTATAGAGTGAATTTAATTGAATTAATCGTATATACATCGTATATCGTAGGTACCTGCATTGTATTTGTAATAGGTACATTTTATAACTTATAAAAGATGTTCTTACTTTTCGCTTCTGCTTACAATCGTATCCTTTATTTAATCTATGCTCTTGCTTGATTGACGTTTCGTTCCAAGATGGCAGACATGCCGCTTGAGCCATGATAGTACGGAATCGTAGGAGTAAAATTTTTAGGTGTGTCTTTCTATTTAACGAACTAGAATGTCTCCCGAATTCTCGATTAAACTCAAATATGACCGTTTTGACTATGTGAATATCATTTCTCGCTCTACGTACGCTACATTTAGGTAACATTTGTGCCGGAACATATGTAATAAAACTGGTCGGAGTGTTGTTCGGTGTGTCGTGTACGATAAGTATTCTGGTTTGATGGTAAATTAAAATGTGGAATATGATGTGCGACGTGATGCCCACGATATCGGAGGACAGTATCAGCCAGAGAAGTTCGCAGCTGTCGGGTGAGGATGCTAACTTCGAGCAGTTGATGGTGTCTATGCTGGATGAAAGAGACAAGCTGGTGGAGAGCTTGCGGGAGACGCAGGAACGGCTGGGAGACTCGGAGCTGCGGCTCAAGGAGGTGGAGAAGGAGCGGGACTCGCTGCACAGACAGATCGCCGCCAACTTGCCTCAGGTCAGTGACTTTACACCATGCTCGGAATGTTTTAACATTCCTTTCAGAAACTGCTCTTGGCTACATTCTAGAGCTCAGTGGATCCTTAAATATCGTGAGAAATATTGACTCTATTTTGTTCAAATAATGGAAGTGATGGCCCAAAATTAAAATAGTTTAATAAAGAAAGAGTTTTTAAACTTTGACAGTATAATTAGTTTGTTTATAAGCTTTCAGTTCGTTGTTTTTCTTCATTAACTTAGAATAAGTACCTATTCAATAAGTATTTCATTATCCAACTACCTCAAATAAATTGTCATTCCTTCAAACATGGGTAACAACAGCTTCTAGGTCAAGATTGGTATCTGAGAGTAGGTACTACCTATCAATCATCTTTGTTATTATGTAGGTATTTGTGTCATTAGAATATTATGTACTAATAACTCCATATGGAAAAAGTGAATATGTATTAAATGTTCACATTTATTTCCATAGAATACATGTCCAACCTTTACTAATCCCATGTAGATTTGTAATTATAATAATAACAAGTTAAAAATCAATAGTTACTATTTTTTAATAATTATTGTGTTGTTATTTTCATTAGTTTAATACACTTGCAAAGTTCCATAATCATGGCATCAGAAATTTGGTCTCCATACAATCTCTAGCTCCCTTTACCTTGGCATCTCATCTGTCATGAGCATCATCACAAAATGCTAATAATGTTATGATGAACGGTCCCAGTCCTGTTTTTTTTTTTTTGGGGGGGGGGGGTGGAAATGTTCTTGAAGTTCCCTGTCACCACTGGCAGAGGGTATGTGGGACTTGTTTCTCTTATATAACATGTTCTACTGTACTGTTCCTAACTGTAATGGAAATAAACTTCTTCTCATTCTTAATTAAGGGCTAGATAGATATGTCATTGTTTATTTGTTTTGTCATAGACGAGAATCCCTTGAACCTGGAGGCTGGAGTTTGAATCTCCTTTTGTTACCGTACCTACAAGTTGTCCAGACAGATTATTCTTCATAACTTGTCTACCTAGCATAGTATGTGACACTGGCAAAATTGCAACATTATTCCATCTCAGAGGCCATTATCAGGCCAGGCCAAAGTTTTTTGGTTCATTTTGAAGACTAACCTGTTGCATGTCTCATTTAATAATGGTTGTAAAAGAACTTCAACAAAACAAGCAGTTTTCAATTCAACCATATTTTTTATTTTTTGTAGTCTGTTCATATGTTGATAGTATGTGCGAAAGTATAATAATCAAACTCTGTGTCTCTTCCGTAGTAGCAGGATCTCTTGGAGATTAGATTCCATTGATTCTCATCTGAAGTCACCATCACAGCCGGGGAAAGTCCATTAGATGCATGTATATTCGAACAGTTGCATATCAAATCATGTAAGGGTAAATCATATTCCTGTAAAACCTCTTGAACCTACCTATGTATGTCTATCTAATTTATCATAAATTGTCATGAGTCTGAAACAAAATTAAAGAACAAAATAATATTCTTAATTTATCTTCATGTTTTATCTTTGTATATTATAAAATTATCTTAATAAGTTATTAGTAAACGAAAGTCTTAATGCTCATTCATTGTAATTAGTGGGTCAAGGAATCTATTGCAGACACTGCTCAGCCATCGGAACCACTGAAATAAAACATATTACTATTTGATTAGTTGCCTACCTAATAAATACATACATATGTATATAATAATTATTTTGTAAGTTTTTTGCATAAGTACTATTCAGTTTTGACCCTACAACATTTTATAGTTATTCTATTATTAGAATAACTAGGTAACTATGAGCTTTGAAATTTAAGGATTGCTGCAATCAAAGTCTGTTTATATGTTATCATTCGAAGTAATTACACCAAAACCTGGAGTAATAGTGTAGTTTTGTAGGTTAAGACTGAAACTCTTAAAAGTTTAACAACAAGCAACTTGAAGTGTTGCAAGAAGTTGCAAGAAGGTTACAACCGCAGCTTACCTGTTTTCCTAAGAGTACCTCAATGTTTGCTTAAACAGTTTCCTGTTATCTTTATAATAATAAGAACCCCTGTTCAAGATGTCATATACACATCTGTTTGACGCACACCCCGTAGGTTAGCTAGAATGGTCGCGACTTTCCACAGGGTCCGCTCCTCCAGCGGACGTAGCCTTCTCGATCCTCTTATCCCGGCAACAGCCCAAGCCGAGGCTCGCACCCCAGGGGTGCCCTTG
The DNA here is from genome assembly GCA_963580505.1 of Ennomos erosarius. NCBI lineage: Eukaryota > Metazoa > Arthropoda > Insecta > Lepidoptera > Geometridae > Ennomos > Ennomos erosarius. Next base: position 839,188 of record OY756991.1, on the reverse strand, counting down.
ATCAGTTGCCCCCTACTTTTATTGGCTGGGTGCCTTAAGCGCCTGCCCTCCCGCCCGGTGATGCTGTAAAGGTCGGTAGAGACCACCAGCATTAGCTTGTTAAAAAAAAACACAATAGTTTTTTCAGTTGTTAGCTGATTTGGTACACAAACCAAAACAAACAAACCGACAATGTTCATAATATAATATTAGTATAGTAGGGAAGGTATTAGGTGAAGATCTGTTGATTAATATTAAATAAGTAGTTACTGTTCAATATTCTTTGATTATGCTTACTAGGTTTAATAGGTACCCATTTCCAAAATCCATCCGAAGCAAAATGCTTCACAATCTTCATTGTTACCCGCAACATTTAGTGATGTGTGAACAGATGACCAGCACATTATTGTGATACTATGTTATCTTATTGTGCTAATGCACCTCATGACTACCGTCACAATGTTACACACTGATATGATAAAGCTTACATAATCCATACAGGTCAGTGTCTACCAATGATATTGATGAACCACACAAGTTGAGCCTTGGGAGGCATCATTTCACTTGTGCAGTGCACAATTTAATAAACAAAAAAATTTAATATTGTTAATTTAAAAATGAAATAGATTAAAAACTAAAAACAAAAGTGCCTACTTACCTATTGTATAAAATATGAATTTAAAGATCTCCACCTCCCTTTCTTACCCCCCTAGCAGATGATAAACATGCCAGGTATTTTAGCATGGACCCATAACCATTACCTTTTTCCAACTTGTTACAATTTAATCAAAATACATGAGAATTAATCTCAGAGTTTGCTGAAAGTCACCAAACTGTCACTGAAACATCGTCGTCCGTTGTCTCCGTCGTTAATTTGCCACACATCCGTTAATCTGAAAACAGATCCGAACCTATTTCTATCTCCAATGAACCGAGACTGTCTGAACGAACCCTTAGTGCTGGCTGCCTCTATATTTAGACTGTAGATAATTTTGAATACGTCTATGGCGTTGGTGTAGGAACGCCGTAAAACCGTCGTAAATTACACCGGTGTAAGTTGCGGTTGATGTTTCGAACGGCAAAAACATTACAACTAGCCCATAATGGAGGTTAAGATTCGGGAATGTCGGGCAATGTGTCTTCTATAATACAATCCGAGGAATCAGACATTCCTTAGGCCGCAAGGACTGTGACTCTGACCCAGATTATATTACAAAAGTTACGAGAAAACTCTTAGAGCCATAGAAGAAGCGTAATTCCTCTATGATTAGCTATTTACGATATTTGTATAAGCCAGATAATAGTTTTGATGGCGTAGAGAAAATGCAGAGAACAGATAAGCAAAAGGAAATTCCGCAGCCAAGGCCGACCTTGCTCGGCTACTGAGAGTTGTCGCGACGCACCCTCTTACATTATTACAAACTATGCGAATTCTGTTTGTAAATAGTATCTTGCGCGCGTTAAACAGGTGAAATGCTTTACATAAACCTTTACCTCTGCATAGTTGTGAAACTGCGGAAATCGGAGGAGCGATGACGGAAACAGAGTTAAACAAACGTCGCGACTGACTGATTCACATCATTAGACAAAAGATAAAACCTGCCTAGTACGAGCCATGTGGGCATGCGCTCCAGTCTTGTTTAACGAAGGTTGTGTTCCAACCCAATGTGGTGTGGTGGTTGAGCAGGTCGGCTCATAACACGGAGGCGGCGGGTTTGATTCAAGTATCAAGAAAAATCGCAAATACTTGTTCTGTGCCTGCCTGGGTGTTGTGGGAACATGGTCCTCGTAGTTCCTGGGTCCCCAGATACAAGGAATCCTACTTAGGTTTCAAGATTTATGGATGTGGTCGTATTAGCCTTTGCTATGTATTTATTTATTTATAATCATAGAGTTTATTGCTTCTAGAATTTTATAACATATCAGATTTGCTACTAAAATTAGCCCTCCAATTTCAAAGAGTGTGTTCAAACGCTGACGCTACGTAATTTGCACGTATACGTCATAAAATTCTACTCTCATGATTATTACGTACGTGTATATTTTCACTCGCTTTGAGATAGATGAGAGCAAAATATAGCCAAGTAAACCTGCTAGCTTTATCGTAATTTCCTTTGAAAATACGCCTTCAGTATTGCTCTTGCGGCTGAAGTGGCATACAAAGGCATGCAAACCCTGTGTATCAGACGGTTCTTTTTTAAGAAAAGGGTTATACAAACCCTGGATATTGAACTACCGAAACCGACCCGAATGGAGTCACAACTCAACGCTAGCACACCAGTATAATTTCTGTTCACTCATGCAACCGTATGGTTCACAATAATATGCAAATTGCTATTGTGAACGTGAGAAGATATGCGCGATTGGGCAATGACCATCGCTCGCTCGATCAGACCCGGAAGCGGTACACGCGGGGAAATGCAATCGATCATACTGGGAAATGGATTGAAAGTGAAACCATTGCAATACCAGGTGTGACATAATCAGATGGTTCTTTAAAAGGCGGTTGGTAATACCCCAGATAATATAATACCTACAGTAATACTCATTGACTAATATACTATATCAAAGAATTTTACATTACTTATATCATTGTTTTTCATGTCAATTAAAATAAGTATCATGCAGAATGTTATCGGCTAATGCAAGACGACAGCGCTGGGATCGCCATGTTATATGAATGGTGCAACAAGTCCGAATTTGTACACTACAGAAATCGCTGGTTAATTTTAAACTTCTTTTTTACTTTCTGATAAATCTGATAAATTATATCGAATGGAATGTGCAAAATCCATCCTAAACTGTCATAAATAAGGTTCATTAATCACTTTTATCTATGCCTTGTGCCAGCCGACCCACAGAAGCTGCGCCCATATTGCAAGCCAGGAACTAATCAGGGCGAGACAGCTTCTTTCATACGCGCTAAGGCTACTGTCCAAATAGATACGACATACTGAGTGACGTAAGACCTAGATCACTTTATATGTCGACGAAACTGTTAACTACTTTGTAAATGTACTTTATGTTAGATTAGGTAGGGAATCTCGCTAGTAGAATCTGGGATCATGATCCAAAATTCAAATTCCTTAAAAGTGGTTTGGACCTTAGTAGGAAATGTGCAGTTCTCGTATATTTTTTGGCTCATGGTCTAATCGAGAATCATTGTTAACGAGCGTTATCACTCATCAATAAACTAAAAGCTTACGCTGGTCGTGAACTATCAGCTAATAATAAAGTCCAGCTGGAAATAAACGTCCCCCGCTGCGATGCAGATGTCAACGATTTCATTTCAATGTCAGCACTCGGGTCAGCGGTCTGGCTAACTAATCTAATGCGTTTGACACTAGTTTTTAATAGGATTTTATTAGAATTCACTCGTTCGGTGGTACGTCCTTGTCGTCAACGTAATCTACTTTACGTAGCTAACTGACCATCGCAAGGCTTAGCTAATACTGTAAACTTTAATACAGGTTTTTGAATCGCTTTTGCTGTCGCACTTTTGACGACGCAATTTCTTCAACTTAGAATTCCGGCAAAGAATCAACCATGCTCTATTTCGTAAACTCATCTAGACCTAGACACCGGTCCAGTCCAGACTGTCGGACATGCCGGCACACAGGGCATCTGGACTTGCAGTCTCACTGTATTGTCCCCAAGGTCTCCGTCACATCGAACCGCTCCACCCCTGCTCCCGCCTCGCGGCTGGTAATCAGCGCGCGACGAACGCGGGCGTTCCCTTTCAAGCGGCGGACGTTCTCTCGGATATTGTTACATGCTCCGACGTCGCACACTTGCTCACACTTGGGTGAGGTAATGGTTAAGGAACTTCCTTGCGTTGTAAAACCAATTAGTGTGTCGGCTGTCTAAGTTGTTGTCATGCTAATGCGATAAAGCTAAACATAGCTTCCGAATATGATTTTGTAATCTGTGGGTTTGATTAGGTCTTAGCGAAGTATATAGAAGTAATATTATAACAGGCATAACTGGTCCCTAAGTCTACTATTTAAATTCCGATTACATCCTCGAATTCCTTGATTTTTGACTTATTTTCCATAGCAAGGCTGTCATAACTTACAATAATTATTATTCTTGTAGAATGGTGATTTTGAAATGGTAGACTTGGGGAGCAGTTTTACATTCTAAACTTGGGCGAAATGTACGTTGAAAATGAAATTCATAACTAGAGCACTGTTTGCAAAAAACAGCAGAGCAGCTGCTGCGCGGTGTGGTTTTTTTGCAAGCAAAATAATTCTGTGTCGTTAGTCGTTACACTGTTTGCTTCCACTGATAAAAGAAGAAAAATAAACAACCACAATACACTCGCGCCGGCCTTTCTTTTGTGACCTTGCCCCGTCCAAAATAAACAGGCAAAATCACAAACATACATTGTGGAAAGGGATACTCGTAATGCTTCTCTCCCAAACGCTTAGCATCGAGTCCGGCCATATTTTACCCCAGTACCCCATAGCCCATAAGTCTGTGCGTGTTAATAATTCACGTCTCCGCGGTGTATGGGTTACCCTAACGCCGTAATACCATCAAATATGAATTAGTTCTATCCTGGTCCCTTGATAAATCAATGTTTTAGAATCGTTTACAATGAATTGCCGCTATAGTAAACTTCCGTAATTCTGCTTTTTCTAGGAATTCAATGGGGTATTATATTATTATTACTTCGTATTTCGATGATTGCTGAAATATATAAAATGAACTGTGTTATTCACATGATGATTCCAAATTGAACGTCGACCTATCATTTAAACGAGTGTGGCAATCCTGTGAAAATGATACGTCGCTTGTCCAATTTGGGATGAACGTCGAATGAAAATGTGATCTGAATTTTCCGTTTTCGTTTACGTATGATAGCTCACAAACCGAACCATCTATATTATAACTTCTGTTGCCATTTTATACTTAGGTGCTCTACATGCACTTAAATGTTGATGACCTCTCGCCTGCCTTTTGAATATTGAGGAAACATTGCGTTTTATTATATAAAAAATCAAGTATTGATTACGACTCGTTTAGTGCAGGGGGCAAGGTCGTTAGGGCAATCAAGGCCTCCTCGTGCCAATTCCCACTTTACACCGACGGGAGAAGAGATAAATTTCCCTGCAAATGCGAACATTGAGCTCATTTTCGGTGTAATGCTTTTGATGATGAATGGGCTTTTATATCTATGCCTCTTCTTAGAAACGCACAGACCTCGTATTCAAACTCATTTACTGCGTCTTTGTGAATACGAAGAATTTGATCGCATAGTTTTAAATGCTTGTCATTTAATTGTTAAATTAAATTAGGGATTTGTTAAATTGAGTTAGCAATTTAAATAGTTCTATTTTAAACATACTTATCTTTTGTTTTTAACAACTCGCTCATGCGCAACGAAACTCCGGAAGACCATGACCGATGTCCATATTAAATATGGTATTTCATCGGAATGTCCAATGCTTTGACCCATTCACAGGCAAATTGGTCTTAACCACGCCCACCGGTAGTATTGATGTGGTGGTCGATTGTAGGTTACCATTTCCGAATTCCGTGACGCGGTCGAATTCAATGCTTCTGAACTGTGATTGCGACTGTGACAGTAGTCAAATGCTTTGCCTAAGTATAAAGAATTAAAAAAAAAGAGAAAGTTGATTTAATTTGGCAGCTCTGAAATGCCCGAGCTACTAAGTATACGTGCCTAATGCATTTCTATTAAGTATCGTCTCGAAAGCATCTATTTGACTCTAATAGCGTGTATAACATTCTATTTCCCGGATTCCCAACATGAAAGCTAAACAATATCTCATCTGAGACAAAAGATTTTCACATGCGTAAAAACGAAATAACAAAACCTTTTTCCTTTCGATCTATCTCATCTGTCTCTGTGACATTTGGAAACGCGATTACTTTATTTATAAATAAATTGTCTTTCATATCATTATATTTGTGGTTCTTCACGCGCACTTGGTTCCATAAAGCTGAAGATCTTCCCTGAGTCAGGATCAGGACTACTGAGGACTGCCCAGAGCCCGGTCTAAGAGTTGGAACTCCGTTATCGTGTTCTTATTCATTTTGTGCGTTTAATCAACGTTGGGTTACTGATACTAGGAATAATGTTTGCTTGTAGCCTTGTTATACATGGTGGTTGAAACACTAGTTTAACAATCGTTTTATGTCAGCACTCTTTAATATTATACATAATATCATCATCATCAATAGCCTGAAGACGGCCACTGCTGAACATAGGCCTTCCCCAGAGAGCGCAGGGAGTGATTGCTCGCCTCTTGCATCCATCGGCTTTCCGTGGCTTTCACCAGATCGTCGCAGCAACTACAAAATGTAACATTAAGAATTTAAAAAATAAAAAACAGATTTCCTGTTTCCAATTTTCCTCTTAAATCCGCTTTTCCAGTATTTAGGCTCCTCTCTGGATAAAACTGCGTTTCCTCAGACTTAGACTAAAAGTAAGTATAAGATAATTATACTAAAAAGCTGATTAATCTTTTCGTTTATAAAACTACAGGTAAAACAACTTTGTGCCTACTATAAACACTCATGTTCACACGTAGGTGAGGCCTTTTAACACTCGGTATTTTTCCAAATTATCTTTGTTGAGAACGTGTCATGCCCACAGCATTTTGGCGCCCAACGTGGGCGTAAAACTTTGTTATTATTCCTTTCTACAGGACTACATAAATTGTTTTTTTGAAGTACTCTCCGTTTTAATGTTAATGGCTCAAGGATTTACGTTTTTGTGTAACTTTTTATTTAACTGCTAACATTTAATTAGAGAAAGTGTAGTCTAATTTCTAATGGTATTTCGTCCAACATCAATTTCAATACTTCTTTGATCAAAGGAAGCCCATCCCTTGCCAAATAAGACTCTTTTAAACAGAACCTTTTAGATTTAATCCAATTTATTGAGATATCATTGAAAAAATACGCAATGGGAGGGAAAAACCATAACACTTCAAACCGATATCTTGGCCAAAGGAATATTACAAAATACATCTCATCTTTTGCTGTGCACAAAACCCGAGTAGTTGATACGATTAATTACCTTAGTAACATTTAGTAATCAAATAATAAAATGAAAATTTACGACTCCCTGCTATGAGAATATATCTATGAATAAAGACAGTATCAACACTAACTTTTGTGTCCAATAGATGAGTAGATTATTACCAATTTACCATCTCAATTTTACGTAAGATTTCGCCCGAAACCTAAGAAAGGACCAGTTCACACCGCTGATTGTAATTGATAGAGGGTCCGCGGACCGCGACTTCATTAATCAACCGTTTTATAAAACGACCGGTAATTAGGGCTATGTCTCCGACACGCTTTAACTTCCCCTCAGACGCTTCAACCAAATTGTTTTAACAACAATATTTTCCAATTAATTGGTCACGTCGTACATTTCTTCATTGTCCTTAATTCACTCCGTCTTCCCTGATCGCATCGGCGAAGTCATTATTCTCTTAAGAAGCAATCGACCAAAAGATTTATCTTGTTTCCGTCCCACTAGATACCTTATCCTTTGTTTTCCGAGGATGTGGCGAGACAATATTGCTTAGCGAGGTAAAATAATACAAAAGTGGAGAAAATAGTTATCTCTGTAGGCCATGTTCCAAAGAAACATCAAAGTCGGTTAGGTTTTAGTTCGCGCGTTCTATTCCATGTTATATTCGCATTTGAATAGCTCAAAGGTCGACAAACGAAACGAAACAATCATTTTCAAGTCGCGAAGTTGAAAAAAACAAGCAAATTTGTTTACAGCCGCAAAAGCTTGTATTTTCTGTTTTGTAGCGTAATAAAACTAAGAGTCTGTGGAAAGAGGCGCAAGTTATGAACGATCGCGACAGCGATAAGTGACAGCGGGCGTCATTGGGGAACATGACGGGTCCTACCTTAGAGTTACGGCTTATGGAACTCGCGGATCCAAGTACAAAACGAAACACTATTACTTTTTAACCGTCATTTGGCTCCACTACAATATGGTCGGCCCAAAATGACTTTAAAACATACAACACATCCAGAATCAATAACACGTCATTTTCTGTGGTTGGATTTTGCCGAAGGGTGATTATCAAAAAGTGCCTAAAAAAACATAATTTCTTTGGCGCAGTTTTTTTTTACTTATTTTCAAAAATTAAATAACATACTTTGTAAAGGTCTCTAAGGCCTACATTTATGTGTTATTCGCCTCAAAATCTATCGGGCCGATCCGAAGTTTTAACGATTTTAAACTATATTTGGCCATAGAAATTAGACATGTACCAAAGAAATTAGATAACGTACCAGACAAATTAGGAAACATGCCAAAGAACTTAGATTTGTTAACAATGGAATAAGAAATTACATTAAATACATTATTTTTTAGGTAAAAAAATATAGTAGGTGTACCTATTAAATAAAACAACTTATAATTTTTGTTTATTTGACATTATTTTAATTATCACATGTAATATCAATCCAGTATCACTTCGAGACGTTTATTATGCTGTTTCTATCTGTAGCAAAATTTCTAAAATGATTCCTGTTGCGTTTTCGTATTAATTTTTGATTTTTACCTGTCATCTTACTAACAGACAAAATTTTCTTCGCAGCTTTTCTTTTACGGTAACTCTCCCTGTTTTGCTTTAAAATCCGCATCTTCTGGGGCGCTCCTAATTCTTTCTAATCTCTTGTGCTCAGCTAGTCTTTCTTTTCTTTTCCAACATTTTCTTTTTTGTTTTCTGCCTGTCTTCTCTCGTGTAGTTATATATTGCATCGCAATCACTAACTTTGACATTATGTTATTTTGTGTATTTTGTTAGCTGACTTCTTTTTACGTTTTGCCATAAGTAATTTTATATTTACCTTGTGCTCTGAAACAAGGGTAATTAATATAGTATAAAAACAGTTCTACCAATATTTTACAGTCAGCCTGTACTTCCAGGTTTTATTATTTCACCAGCAGGATAGGTAAAGGAAGGCATAGCATAGCAATACATATGCATAATATACTATCTATATATAATATACTAATCTATATTTCATTGTAATTTTAAAGTTGTTTGCACCGCCGTATGTTCTTTGTCTATTGATACTCTCCATCCAAAGGTTGTCTGGAAGAGATCGCTGCCAGCGATAAGACCGCCCATTGTTGCGCTAGTATGTAAGATTCGTTGTATTCCTGTGTATTGTATATCTCATTGGTGAAACAATAAAGAGTTATCTATCTATCTATCTATCTATCTATCTATCTATCTATCTATCTATCTGACTTTGAATTGGTATATGATCCTGAAAGGGGGTAAATCTACACCCCAAGTTAGACAATGTATCTCCGACGACTTTTCTAAATTAATAGTTTTTCATTGAAGAAAAATGCCGTATATTGTTTACGATCGAAGATAGCCTTAGCGCAGCTGGGTAGTTGAACTTCGTCCTGGACCAAATGCATTATAAATGAATTCAATAACCTGTGTTTGGAAATGAAGATATAGTATTAGTAGTAGTCCATAGAGGTTTGAAACCCGCAGTTTCAAGTAGGCTGTCACAACTTTTTTTTTTAAATTTTGGCTGCACACTTAGTGTATTTAGCTAGTGTCAAGTATTGTAATTTTTCATCAATGTGAATAGAATATTTTACGTGAAGTCAAGTCTTAGTCATAATCATAGTCCAGTCTAAGTCAGGTAGTCATACTCCAGTAAAGTGGTGGCAACTTTACTAGAAGCTTCTATGGAATTTTGGAACCAACACCGAAAATCACGTTTCACCACATTATATCACTTGCCCACACTCATGCTCGTACTTCAGCACTTGATGCGTAAAACGCCAACAATTTTAAGCATTAACACTGGAAAAAGCACAAGTTTTGAGAAATAATACAATGCAACGACGTGAACTTTTCCGCGTTCCCGCCAAAACTCCCAAGTGTCACAACTTGTGGGATATCATGGTCCCTGCGCCCCCCCCCCCCCCTTTCGGAAAAACATACCAATCCAAGGTCACCTTGTATATTATAATTATCACAGTTAAATTGATTAATTTAGTTATTGTACATAATGGCACAATAAATCTAGTTGTCCAAAAAATTACATATTAAATGGATAGTGTAATAGACATTTGAATGCATTTAACGTTTTCTTAATGGTATTTACTATGTTATTGATCTTATTTCTAATTTCTTTGTACTAACGCTAATTTCATTGGCGCAATATGCCAAAGAAATCCAAAGAAATTAGGGCCAAAGAAATTAGAAATCATCAATGAATATTTATTTTCACAAGCAGCTGATGTACGATTATAACCTTTTATTGCCATGTGCGCACTGTTTGACTGAGGAAATGTGCACAAAAATATGCAAGCATCAGAAACAAATAATAGCAAGACCATAACCATCGAAGAAATTAGGCACTTACCGGGCGAAACTCCGTTATGGGTTGGAAAAAAAAATATTTCTTCTCGCATTGTAACGAACGCACACTTTTGCTCCTGGTGTTGAATAGCACGTGACTAAAGGGTGCGGGGAAGGTCGGCAATATGTCCCCATGGTCCTTTCAAGCAGAGTAGCTACACAGTTTCTGTGCGCCAAAGATATTAGTATTTTTACCTCGGACAAAATTGTTTGTGTTATAATTTAAATACAAAACCTAATAATGAATAGAAAACTTTTTTTTCAAATACCGTAAGTATTTGTCATCAATATGACATATACATTTTATTCTTATTCTTCTTTTATAAGCGAGTTTTTTCTGATAAACAAATACAGGTAAGTAATGGACGCGCCAAAGAACTTAGGATATTCATCTTCAAATAAATATTATCTCTTTCTTTTATATAATTACACAGACTATTACTAATTCATTAAAACACCTGTACGATACATTTTCGAAAAAAAAATACACAACTGTGGAAATCAAATGTTTTAATAGATTTTCAGGCATAGCCGCTCCTCAATTGCGTCGTTTGATAATCACCCCGAATCAATCTGGTAACGTGAGTTATTTCTTACGTCTACAAAAAGCGAATTGACAATTTATTTGGAAACATTCTATAGATTTACGTTAATTCGTTCGTGAAAAATACAAACAAAACGTAATAATTTAAATTGAACAGATAATATTCAATAACGCAATCGCAATTCTGGCATTTAACAAACACTATTTCAAAACATCTGGCTCCTTTTCTTAATTTATTCGATAAACCGATTTCTCCAATAAAAGTATTAGCATCGGAAGTTCGGAACCCCAAATAATTTCGATCTTCGATAACTTGTGCCAAATTTTCAGGTCCCAGCGCTCGTTTTAGGGAAAAGGGGCAGTTTACACAACACGGGTGCTGTAATATTTAAGTGGACGCTCAGCACAACCTCCCAGATGTATTCTGCAGGTGTTTTGTTCGAGATTTATGTGTACACCGCATTATGTGGAATAATGGAGCGTGAGAACTAAACATTATAAATAAAAACAATGCTGTTCACTGGCCCTAAGCCATCATTGGAAAACGGCTGGACCGATTTGGCTCTTGTTTAGTTTGAATGGAAAATGAAATTGAAAAAGTCTGTCGTATATTTTTAGGAATCTAAAAATTCGCTCCCAATGCTCTAGCTTCACAGCTAACAACACCATTCTATATACCATGCCCCAAAAGAAAGCAAATGTTGCAAAAGGGAACAGTGATATAAAAAAATAGTTTCTCAATTCTCACTGTCTCACACCAAATCTGCTAAAAGTTATGCCACAGATCGTAGATGGCAAAATAACATAAAAAAACTAAAAATATAAACAAATTCGGGAAAAGCTGAACTTCTTCTTTTCTTCTTGAGGATTTTTGTATAAAAACACCATAAATCGTTTGGACACGATATAGTCTGTTAGGTGTGGATAAATCCTGTAATGTATCGTCCAAAATATTAATGAAAATAGTAACTATTTCATCTCATCTTAGTATATTACATAAATGGAAATCCGGGTAGCGTAGGAACAAAAATAGACTGGTCGATATCACTTGCTCCAGCCATACGCCTCCATCCAGTCTGACTGTTGATTACTGATTACTCTGATTTATCCTGTCATCGCGTAAACTATAACTGTCCAAAAACAAACCTGAATAAGAGCTACTTGTGGTCTTCAGTGATGAAAACCTTGAGAATAGGGGGATCTAATTGGATACTAACTTTTATTAATCAATTTTAAATACAAAGAGAAGATATTTGATATTAAAGATCTGAGATGAGACTCAAAATTTCATAAAGCGTGATAATGTATATTTATATTACCGAGAGCAAAAGTTTTCCGCGTGAATAATGGGTACGAAAACATCAATTTCTCAATGATATTTTTTTATAACACCTAAGATCACATACGCATCCGGGGATCCCTTGTATCTAGGAACCCAGGAACTACGAGGACCATGCTCCCACAACACTCAGACACAGAACAAGTATTTGCGCTTTGTTTTCTGTGCAAAAATACTTGTCCTGTCGCGGGAATCGAACCCGCCGCCTCTGCGTTGTGAACCGACCTTAACCACTACACCACGGAGTCTGTCAATATAATTTGTAAGCTTATGTTTTGTTCAGGTATTTTCAGTGTGGTGTGGTCACACTGAAAATACCTAAACAAATACCATTGTAGCGTTTATTACAGGAAGAGCGCCCCAAGTATCAAAGTTATGGCTCGCATGAATTAGCACAATCCTATATTATGAACCGTGAAAGGACCATTTTAGTGCCTGGAGCGTGACAAAATAACGTTTTCCTTTAAAATATTCAGTTACATGAACTTAAGTGAATCTATTTAAATCAGTATCGAGTTGGTTTCGGTTTTATTAGTAGAACGTTGGATTGAAAGGCCATGGGCAAAGCGGAGGCAGTCTAGTCGGATAGTGATTTGTTATTGTTTATTTGTTTACTAGTCGGGCTCGGCGGGTTGCCTTTGGTTTACTTTTACCTCTTCGTTTTATTTCTGTACATTCAATGTGGTTCTCTGCTGTAACTGCTTAGATTTTCCTTACAAACTGAAGTGAAATTGTTAATGTATCAAGCCTAGAACAGAAACTAGAAAAGTCTTCTGTCTTCTATTTAATAAGACAATACCTAGCTCTTTTGATGTGCTGACTTGTCGCGTAGAAGATACTAGACTAGGTAGATTAATAAACGAAACTTATTCTCGTGTACGTTTCTAATGTAGGTCCTTGCAATCGATTGTTCGGTGTAGGACAGATCCTGGATTAGACATATTCGTAGTCTGAAAATGTCCAGCTAATTGCTGATTTAATTAAATGAGCCAATCATAATTTCACGCTCCTCACTATCAACATTTTACGTCTAGCAATCCGAGTTTTAGGTATCTACAATGTTTCTTTACACAAAATTGAAATCAGAGCAGTCAGTCAAGGTCTTTGTGCATGGTCAATGCAATACTTATTTAGCAACCTACAAAATCTAACAAACTACGGAGGGCTATTTTCGGGATTTTCTCGTGTGACCAAATCTGGAATGAGGAGATTCGTAGGAGAGCTAAAGTCATCGATTTAGATTTCAAAATTAGCAAGTTGATACAGTAACGGGCATATAAAAAGGCCTCATCGCTCGTAGAACCGACAACTGATGAGGAAGAACGGATCTCGAGTGGCGACCACGAACTGGAAGGCGCAGCGTTGTCCTCCCCCCATTATAAGGTAGACCGAATATATGGTAACGAGGATCCGTTTGTTACAAGAGACGTAGCTGGTCATAGTGGCTCTCTATGGGGAGGTTCAGCAGTATCTTTAACTTATTGTCATGCAAGTCACTGAGTAAAAATGTTAAAAATTCATGGTTTAACAGAACTAGGAATCAAAACAAACTTAACATATTCGTGCAAGGTCATAATTAGGAAGCAGAAACTGTTGCTAGCGAAAGTCGAAGACCTCTTTAGCATTGTCGTGCTATTTTATTACTAAGTCTATTGTTTGATTCACCTACTTTTCTAATATGCTAGATCGATTTGCGATTTGGCGTTCCATTCCGCCGTCTGCTAACTTTTGGAAGTTGGATCCTATTTGCACGACCGTGCCCTTATCGATGGAATATCGAAACATGTTTTAGATATTGAATAGGAGCACCTAGCACTTTCTTATAACCGTTCGTTCTATCTTCGACCCAACAATGAACGGAGTTCAGAGTTGTCTGCGATGGAAGATTGGTTGTTTTTGTAAAAAGTACATACTTTTACAAAAGCGCTAAGCAGGAGATACTCCTATAATATGTTATTCACAAATTTTTGGGAGGCCCTAGCTTCAAAAGGTGTAGATGTAGGAACGTATATCAGTATTCATAGGTTTCCTGATAAACATTGTATAAAACTACTTAGTGCTCTTGTATTCACATATTAGGGTTACAATCTAGTTCCAAACTGTTTGTAAGTATAATACTATTGTTGTGAGGTGTTTGTAATCTGCTTTGTGATGTAATAAAATAAAATAAAATTCAACACGCAAGCCAATTTTTTTTGTCCCCAACATTTACGTCTCCTCAAGTTTACAGCTATTGTTTGTCAATAAGAGCGAAATAATGTTGTATTTGCGTAGTGTCGGTACGGTAACAGCAGAGCTGCTGTGGAACCAGCGATATTTCAATGCTCACTCCCCAGCCCAGCCGCATTCATCATGGTCCCTCGAAGACTCGTGACGGATTGCCGTTACGTGGCTCCAAAGGAAAGTTATATGTCCTGTCACCGCTACCTGGCACCCCGTACCTGCGCGTATTACGAACTGTCTTGCTTGGTCATATGTCTTGATTTAGATAACGGACCTAAATCATCAGATGTCGCACTGGGAAATACATTCTCACTGTTAGGTGGAACTCATGTTTATTAATATAGTAGCAAACTTACGTGGAATTTGTGATTTAAAATGGGGATTCGAAGCAGAGATTTATAATGGTGACGTCAAGTTTTACTTAAAAATTATTAAATCGCGATAATTTAAATTAAATGCTTTATGTAAAAATGAATTTTGATTCTTAACAAAAGTTAAATTGTAGCAAAACTATATTTCATTAATATACCCATTAGAAACCTCACATAATAATATTAATCAAGACATCTTATTTCCAGTCACCTGTGCCTCTAAAGCTTTTCGTAATGTTCCGAGCCATGAATGAAGATTAGAGTGTCACCTACATACCTTCAATCGTTTGAGCCGGTTGGCGCGCACGACTCGACCTTGTCAAGGCTAACCGCATTCCACCGATAACTCTTGGCGGTACATATCTGGACCATAATTTTTCCCGAGGATTCAGGAGTTTGACAACGTGCACTATGTATACCGGATAGGAGGTTTCATAGGATGATCATTCATTAAAAAATTTACCGGTGCAGTCATGCAAAAACCGTTTTATATATTGTCCCTTAGCAAAAACTAAATTAGCGAGAAAATAGAGTGAGTTTTCGTTAAATCTTTCGAGACAATTGAACTAAAACGTAAACATACTAAAAAGTTTATCATTGGTACCGTTGTCGTCTTTTCAAGTGATTAAGAAGCATAATTATCGGAAATTGCATCGTAAATATCTATTCACCAATCTTTTCATTCATTTATATTCGCGTATTCTAAAATACTCTGACATTTGACAAATCTTCATTGATGACTTTTGATCTTTCATTGATATTTTGCTACCTGTCCAATATTGTCCACTCACTGGTTTTCTATTGGGCAATGTATCAAAAAAATCTATGAAGTGTATTCTGTTAGTTGTCACTTATGATCTTATGAAGCAGAGACGCGTCTGCGCGCGCGCCGGTCTCCGCCTCAACAGCAGTACGTCGACCTTGTCAAGGCGAACCGCTTCATCTGTGACGTGACTTATTGCTCCACCATGGCGTATGTCATGGATTCTTTTATCCGCTAACATTGTTGTTGTGTGCAACTGTCTGTCACGTTTTTTCGATAGATTGGCAGCACATTAAAGTGTGTCACGTATTTGAATGGTTTTAAAGCTGTTGAACAAATGTCTACATTCTTGTCTTGATTGATGCTATGGATAAATGAACAAGATTTCATTATCTACGTCAAATATGTATTCTGGAATAAAAATATAGGATACTTCCCCGATTTAATCGATTTTTGTTTTTATATGTGGTCTTTGAGTGGTTTGTGTAAGTGTACTAGAAATAAGGAAAAAGAAAGCTCCGCTCTTCGTAATACTAAAGTCGCCTCGGTTCACTAGACGCTTCCTCGTTTCTGACAGGCGTAAGTACCTCTGAAAGTCCATTACCTGTAATGCCTCACTTGAGCTCTCTGCGTCTCTTCTACTCTACCCGGTGACCGTACAGCGTAAATAACTAATGTGGATCTAATCTTAAGTTTTTATAAAGGAACATATTAATATAATTACTATAATTGTAAAAGCATTATCAGCCTGAAGATGTCCGCTGCTGAACATAGACCTCCTCCATATCCTCCTTGTGCTTTTTTACTGGTTTTACTAAGCTCATTACTCATTAATTAGTGTGTATTAAAAAGACGCACTATCTGTCGCAAAAAGCGTGTACATAATAAATGCTATTCGATAGCTCGACGATTGTGCCAAATGCAATCTAGTACAGTTCTAAAATGGCATCTAAATGGTAGTGGAAGCTGCGGACTCCCGTATCCCGTATTTGACGACTTCCTCGCAGTACGTACGTCCGTCCGCATGGGAAGGTTGATGGTGCTAACTCGGTCGGCGTGCCCAGTGAGCGTGTCTCGTAAATACCTAATGATTATTCTGTGTGCGTCGCCGGATCTCGGATTAGTGGGATCTTACTTGATTACTGAATGCTGAATGAACTCAATGGACTATGTCGTGGTCATGGCGTTGTAGAATGTCATTCTCACGTATGTATTGAAATTGGGGATTTGTAAGCTAACCACCATGCATGCCCAGGCATGGTTAAATTGTGGTCAAAACTAATTGAAAGTTCTAATCATAACTGAAAAATTAATGAAGAATTCAACTTCGGGAAGTAAACAAACAATCATAAATTGCAATTCAGTTGCATCTCAATGGCGTGAAGAGCACTCTGCAGAGCATGATAAACCGGTTTCTTGTATGAGTAAAAATACCTCATTGACGTCAATTGATATGCCAGCCCTGCCCACGATATAATGATATGGCCATGGGGTCCCATCAGGTACAAATGAAAAATAGCCCGAACTTGAAAAAAATGTAGTAATCTTGTCTAGATAGTTACTAGTTAGTGTCCAGTGTATTCATTTGGCCCAATACTTCGCCAACACGCAATAAATGTCGCTTGATAATCTTGCGTTATGCAGAAATAAAATAATTCGTAAAATAGCCCGCGTTATTCCGTTGTATGGGATGAGGCATCTGTACTGTAGGTATTATATTATCTGGGATATGGCTAAACAATCAATAGTACAAATGATGTATTTGTTATATTTATTTTGAGAAAAGATAGAGTACTTAGCAAAATTGAAAGTTAAACTTAGTAAAAGTTGGGATGCAGAATGGTGAAAGGTGGGCACCTTTTTGCCAGATGAATTTAAAACTCTGGTTATGGCCTCATTTGATTTTCTGATTTAGTGGTTCGTGGCCCAAAGGAAGATCGGCTCACTGAGATTAGTTCGAAAGATTTATACATTGTATTCATATATTTCGCCTACACTATCCGCTGTTAAAAATGTAATTCCGCTCAACAGTTCAAAGCCACATTGCCAACCAGCACCAACGCCAACGCTGAATCACTTTTACGCTTTTTGTTTAAGCTTTTTATGAGTTACGAGCGACAAAGTAGCATACGGCCCGCTTGATGGAAAGCGGTAACCGTAGCCTATGAACATCTACCACTTCTGAAAAACTACCGGTAATGTGCCATGTCGGTATTGTCCTTAGCCTTGACGGTATATATATGTTTCCAGGTGTAAACTGCAATTCTACCTATTCCTCTCCTTGTTGAAAAAAGTCTGCACAACCGCACACCGCCTTCATGCAAGAAATAACAAGCAAGTAACCAAGCTGGTTACAAAGTATTAATTGCATAACAGAGTAGCGCAGCATAATATTGCTGCAGCCGGGCGCTTGGCTCGATATTTCTAACCATTTAACGATATCTGCAGTCAGAGGGCCAACGAAGATTCAGTTTTCTTTGCAAAATTCTTTCCATTTCCAGCTCTGAATTAATTTATTGGACCCCAGCCAGAAGTTACAATTCTTGCTGGTGGTTCTTTATAAACCGTCACGGTCCAAATAGATTATTGTTCTCAAAAGGAAACATTCAATCCTTTATTCGGAAACGTTAATTACTACCTTTTATTTATTTTCACTTGGTCTGCTCTTCCTGTTATATTGAAATCTTGCCAGTCAGTTTAGAACTTCCTGGTGTGCCATTGAAATAAACTTTTTAATGTTTTAGTATTTCTGTTGATAAAGTTATCTGGCTAGCTGATGTTGACTTCGGAAAGTGCCAATACTTATAGCTAAAACGTTTACCAGTAAAGAACTTATGGGGTTGTTTTACTCATTCTAAGGATTGTGCTGTGGTAGAAATTTCCCTTTGCAATATAAGTGAGCATGATCAGTCATTTTTGTTGTTAGATCTATCATAGATCTTCCAAACGACCGACTTACACCGATTATTCGGCCGACTCACATCTGTCTGAATTAACCGTTGGGATTATGTATATCTTTTTAACATCTCAACTCTATAAACTTAAAGCTCTACAAACACGAAATACGCTCGGAACATTTAAACAGGGGCTTATTTCAAAAGTTTTTATATGTTTAGTTTTCCGTGCACAAAAACATTCAAACGACCGCTTTTAGTTAAACTGATGGACAGGGCATACAGCCTGATTGAAAAACACTTTTAGCAATGTTAAACTTATCACAGCATGTATTCACTGAAAATTCCTTGGTTAAATGAACCTTTCCACGTCAGTGCGCTAACCGCCAAAAGTCGAACTTCCCCGCAGCAGGCGGCGACGCCGACGCGGCGTCCCTCGACAAGCAACTTTACGCCTAATTTGTGTACACAGTTAAGCTTGTTACGACACGCTTGTTTGTCTGCGGATTCCGTTGTCATTTTTTCATGCATAATTAACTGTTACTGAAATTTGATGCTGGATGAGATCCTCCCTTGTGGAATTTTCTTACTGATGTCGATTAGAATCGCTTATATCGGGATGAATAGTTTTAGTTTTATGTTTTATCATGAAACTCTTTGTTAGAGAGGTGCGGTTTAATCGTTCAGCAGTCATGTTTTCCTTTCTTCGTATGTATTCAAGTCGTTTGATCGGGTGTTACAATTTTTCTACAACTCTATAATACTGAACTCATTCACTTTTACCACAATTTATTTATTAACTAAAAACTTTTTTTTTACTCTTTCATGTTATCAGTTATGGTCGGGCTTATTTTGTTTTGTTACATTTCCTATCTTCATACGATGACATGTTATAGCTGTAGGCATAAATATTGAACTCAAGCCCTACATCCGGGTGTCTCCGTAGGGACTTATTATTAAAAATATTAAAATCACGAATAAATTATTCTCATACAAAACCCCAATTATAATTCAACGCATAGTCAGCTGTGTCCATAAAAAGCGCGCTAGAGCGCGCTAACTAAACTGTGGAACAATTATTTATATTAGGAGCGGAACCCGTTTAGTCCGGCTCGAGGCGGCTTGATCCGGTTACGTCCGGACAAAGGATATTGTGCACCGGATAATCGCTGCCGGCTATGGATACTGTAAACGCTTCTTTGAAGTAGCAACAGGCAAGGTGCTGGGGTTGAAAAGAAGGGTGTCTGTTTCACTATCTGTTTCGTTTTTCTTTTTTCTGTTGCTCGGTTTTCAAACAAATGTTGCTATTTTCCAAGTTGTTTACGGTGGCCAAAATTATGGTCTGTGACCTCGATTCAGATCAAACTATAAAACCTAAAAAATTTTTTGTACTTAGTTGTGTTATGAAAATTAAAAGTCACGTAATTCGTAGCCCAAACTGTACAATGTACATAAATGAAAATTACAAAATGGACTATCATATTTTAATGTACATTGTTTAACAGTGAAATAAGTAGAATTAATTTATAAGTTTTTGCCGATCATACTTATTTTAGTTTACTTATTCTCTCAGTACTTAAAGTTATGCACTTTTCCTCGTAGAAGCTTTTTCCGTAAAATGAAGACCAATGACACACCAAACCAGCGCCCCTAGCGGAACAAGGTGGAACTACGTCAACGTTTAGTAACACTGTCTCATGGTCGCGAGACTTGCAAGGGTTGGAGCTTGGAGGCTCACGACGGGGTTCACTACCACAGTCTAGTTAGTTGTGTCACCCTTCCAGAGATGGCGTTGGCTGTATAGTTTCATGAAATGTGTCGAGAATATACGTAAAGAGAGTAACCTGCGAGGTGATCACGTAACTTTGACAGAAATGCAACAGGAGAAATTTAATTCCAAATTTAAAAAATTTCACTGTAACTATGCACATAAACTGCGTATTGAAACTCTCAACCCCATCCATTTTTCTGTTTCAAAGATTTATTACCAATGTTTTAATTATATTACTATAAACAATGAACTGCTAGACAACAATCGAATTCACAAGTTATTACAAAATAGTAGCTCTGCACGATCAATTATTTAAAATACAACAATTTGGTATTCTTAAAGATCTCTTCTAATCTTACTATTAACAGACTGAAATACAGCGTGTTGTGTAAATATACCTTTGTCCATGATATATATAATATTAAAAATTAGAATTTATAATATTAGTTTTATATTTATTATATTGGTAGAAGTACTGAAATATATATACACTTGGGAGCAAAAAATTCGCACGTATGCAACATTTTGACTTTCGCTGCATTTTTATTTTTGCGATTTTAACGGTACTGCAATATGTCACTACCATTAAAACAAAATGCACACGTAGGCTTTTGAGTGACACATTGAGTGACCATCAACCTCTATAAACAATACAATAACAACAATACAATAGCATAACCCGAAATCGCTCGTTACAGGTAGAGACGCTCGCACTACTTGTCACAGGTATAAAATGGTGCATTTTAAGGGTAGTGACCTCATTCGCACATCAACCTTTTCTTTGAACAGTCGTCAATTGATAACATCGTAACCCAAAATTAAAAAATGAGTACCACACCAGAAATAGCCGCTCAAGTGGTGGCCCTACTTCAAGCAGGGAAAAACCAAATTGAAGTGGCAAGACAACTGAATCTAAGCCGTTCTCTGTCCGTTGAGTATGGCAGAGGTATCAAGAGACTGGCGGCTTCAAACGGCGCCAAGGATCTGGCCGACCCCGTGCCACAACAAGGCGTGACGAAGCCGTGTGAACTTGGCACCCGACTTTGGAAAAACCATTTTTTTTTTGTGTTTTATTACAGATTTCGGTAGGTAGTGGATAGTAGTAAAACTATTTTCGTTTGTAGTAATTCCAAAAAAAAAAAATAAAAAAAAAATAAAAATTAGTGTCCCCCGACTTTGGAAAAACTATTTCATTTTCTGTTTAACGACAGATTTCGGTAGGTAGTGGATAGTAGTAAAACTATTTTCGTTTATAGTAATTCCAAAAAAAAATAATAATAAAAATAAAAATAGTGACCCCCGACTTTGGAAAAACTATTCAATTTTCTGTTTAACGACAGATTTCGGTAGGTAGTGGATAGTACTAAAATTGTTTTCGTTTGTAGTAATTCCAAAAAATAAATAAAAAATAATATAAAAAATATGTCCCCGACTTTAAAAAAACTATTTAATTTTCTGTTTTCCGACAGATTTCGGTAGGTAAACGATTTACGATTACTACAAACGCTGAAATTGGCTGAGATATGTTAGTAGAGGTTTGTAGTGGAAGAATTATTGATTGTAGTTAACAAATTATTATCGAAATAAGAAAACTTTGTTCAGTCGTCATTTTTAGTGAATATCTCTCGTTTAAGAAGATCTATGATTACTACAAACGTTGAAATTGACGGGGAAATGTTCGGAGAGGTTTGTAGTGGACGAATTATTGATTGTAGTAAAAAAAATTAGATTAAAATCTATTAAGTTAAAAAATAAACATGTTCAAAACGTTTTACGATTACTACAAACGCTGAAATTAACGGGGAAATGTTAGTAGAGGTTTGTAGTGGACGAATTATTGATTGTAGTTAACAAATTATTATCAAAACCTATCAAAATAAGAAAACTTTCTTCAGTCGTCATTTTTACTGAATATCTCTCGTTTAAGAAGATCGATGATTACTAAAAACGCTGAAATTGACGAAGAAATGTTAGTAGAGGTTTGTAGTGGACGAAGTTTTGATTGTAGTAAAAAAAATTAGATTAAAATCTATTAAGTTAAAAAATAAACATGTTCAAAACGATTTACGATTACTACAAACGCTGAAATTAACGGGGAATTGTTAGTAGAGGTTTGTAGTGGACGAATTATTGATTGTAGTAAACAAATTATTATTAAAACCTATCAAAATAAGAAAACTTTCTTCAGTCGTCATTTTTACTGAATATCTCTCGTATAAGAAGATCTATGATTACTACAAACGCTGAAATTGACGAAGAAATGTTAGTAGAGGTTTGTAGTGGACGAAGTTTTGATTGTAGTAAAAAAAAATTAGATTAAAATCTATTAAGTTAAAAAATAAACATGTTCAAAACGATTTACGATTACTACAAACGCTGAAATTAACGGGGAATTGTTAGTAGAGGTTTGTAGTGGACGAATTATTGATTGTAGTAAACAAATTATTATTAAAACCTATCAAAATAAGAAAACTTTCTTCAGTAGTCATTTTTACTGAATATCTCTCGTATAAGAAGATCTATGATTACTACAAACGCTGAAATTGACGAAGAAATGTTAGTAGAGGTTTGTAGTGGACGAATTATTGATTGTAGTAAACAAATTATTATTAAAACCTATCAAAATAAGAAAACTTTGTTCAGTCATCATTTTTAGTGAATATCTCTCGTTTAAGAAGACCTATGATTACTACAAACGCTGAAATTGACGGGGAAATGTTCGTAGAGGTTTGTAGTGGACGAATTATTGATTGTAGTAAAAAAAATTAGATTAAAATCTATTAAGTTAAAAAATAAACATGTTCAAAACGATTTACGATTACTACAAACGCTGAAATTAACGGGGAAATGTTAGTAGAGGTTTGTAGTGGAAGAATTATTGATTGTAGTTAACAAATTATTATCAAAACCTATCAAAATAAGAAAACTTTGTTCAGTCGTCATTTTTAGTAAATATCTCTCGTTTAAGAAGATCTATGATTACTACAAACGCTGAAATTGACGGGGAAATGTTCGTAGAGGTTTGTAGTGGACGAATTTATGATTGTAGTTAAAAAATTATTATCAAAACCTATCAAAATAAGAAAACTTTGTTCAGTCGTCATTTTTAGTGAATATCTCTCGTTTAAGAAGATCTATGATTACTACAAACGCTGAAATTGACGGGGAAATGTTTGTAGAGGTTTGTAGTGGACGAATTTATGATTGTAGTTAAAAAATTATTATCAAAACCTATCAAAATAAGAAAACTTTGTTCAGTCGTCATTTTTAGTGAATATCTCTCGTTTAAGAAGATCTATGATTACTACAAACGCTGAAATTGACGGGGAAATGTTCGTAGAGGTTTGTAGTAGACGAATTATTGATTGTAGTAAAAAAAATTAGATTAAAATCTATTAAGTTAAAAAATAAACATGTTCAAAACGATTTACGATTACTACAAACGCTGAAATTAACGAAGAAATGTTAGTAGAGGTTTGTAGTGGAAGAATTCTTGATTGTAGTTAACAAATTATTATCAAATCTATCAAAATAAGAAAACTTTGTTCAGTCGTCATTTTTAATGAATATCTCTCGTTTAAGAAGATCTATGATTACTACAAACGCTGAAATTGACGGGGACATGTTCGTAGAGGTTTGTAGTGGACGAATTATTGATTGTAGTAAAAAAAAATTAGATTAAAATATATTAATTTGAAAATTAAACATGTTCAAAACGATTTACGATTACTACAAACGCTGAAATTAACTGGGAAATGTTAGAAAAGGTTTGTAGTAGAAGAACTATTGATTGTAGTTAACAAATTATTATCAAAACCTATCAAAATAAGAAAACTTTGTTCAGTCGTCATTTTTAGTGAATATCTCTCGTTTAAGAAGATCGATGATTACTACAAACGCTGAAATTGACAAAGAAATGTTAGTAGAGGTTTGTAGTGGACGAAGTTTTGATTGTAGTAAAAAAAAATTGGATTAAAATCTATTACGTAAAAAATAAACATGTTCAAAACAACAATCAATAATTCGTCCACTACAAACCTCTACTAACATTTCCCCGTTAATTTCAGCGTTTGTAGTAATCGTAAATCGTTTTGAACATGTTTATTTTTTAACTTAATAGATTTTAATCTAATTTTTTTTACTACAATCAATAATTCGTCCACTACAAACCTCTACTAACATTTCTTTGTCAATTTCAGCGTTTGTAGTAATCATCGATCTTCTTAAACGAGAGATATTCAGTAAAAATGACGACTGAAGAAAGTTTTCTTATTTTGATAGGTTTTGATAATAATTTGTTTACTACAATCAATAATTCGTCCACTACAAACCTCTACTAACATTTCCCCGGTAATTTCAGCGTTTGTAGTAATCGTAAATCGTTTTGAACATGTTTATTTTTTAACTTAATAGATTTTAATCTAATTTTTTTTTACTACAATCAATAATTCGTCCACTACAAACCTCTACTAACATTTCTTTGTCAATTTCAGCGTTTGTAGTAATCATCGATCTTCTTAAACGAGAGATATTCAGTAAAAATGACGACTGAAGAAAGTTTTCTTATTTTGATAGGTTTTGATAATAATTTGTTAACTACAATCAATAATTCGTCCACTACAAACCTCTACTAACATTTCCCCGTTAATTTCAGCGTTTGTAGTAATCGTAAATCGTTTTGAACATGTTTATTTTTTAAATTAATATATTTTAATCTATTTTTTTTTACTACAATCAATAATTCGTCCACTACAAACTTCTACGAACATTTCCCCGTCAATTTCAGCGTTTGTAGTAATCATAGATCTTCTTAAACGAGAGATATTCACTAAAAATGACGACTGAACAAAGTTTTCTTATTTTGATAGGTTTTGATAATAATTTGTTAACTACAATCAATAATTCGTCCACTACAAACCTCTACGAACATTTCCCTGTCAATTTCAGCGTTTGTAGTAATCATAGATCTTCTTAAACGAGAGATATTCACTAAAAATGACGACTGAACAAAGTTTTCTTATTTTGATAGGTTTTGATAATAATTTGTTAACTACAATCAATAATTCGTCCACTACAAACCTCTACTAACATTTCCCCGTTAATTTCAGCGTTTGTAGTAATCGTAAATCGTTTTGAACATGTTTATTTTTTAACTTAATAGATTTTAATCTAATTTTTTTTACTACAATCAATAATTCGTCCACTACAAACCTCTACTAACATTTCTTTGTCAATTTCAGCGTTTGTAGTAATCATCGATCTTCTTAAACGAGAGATATTCAGTAAAAATGACGACTGAAGAAAGTTTTCTTATTTTGATAGGTTTTGATAATAATTTGTTAACTACAATCAATAATTCGTCCACTACAAACCTCTACTAACATTTCCCCGTTAATTTCAGCGTTTGTAGTAATCGTAAATCGTTTTGAACATGTTTATTTTTTAACTTAATAGATTTTAATCTAATTTTTTTTACTACAATCAATAATTCGTCCACTACAAACCTCTACTAACATTTCTTTGTCAATTTCAGCGTTTGTAGTAATCATCGATCTTCTTAAACGAGAGATATTCAGTAAAAATGACGACTGAAGAAAGTTTTCTTATTTTGATAGGTTTTGATAATAATTTGTTAACTACAATCAATAATTCGTCCACT
The DNA here is from genome assembly GCA_963580505.1 of Ennomos erosarius. NCBI lineage: Eukaryota > Metazoa > Arthropoda > Insecta > Lepidoptera > Geometridae > Ennomos > Ennomos erosarius. Next base: position 813,248 of record OY756991.1, on the reverse strand, counting down.
ACAAACCTCTACTAACATTTCCCCGTTAATTTCAGCGTTTGTAGTAATCGTAAATCGTTTTGAACATGTTTATTTTTTAAATTAATATATTTTAATCTATTTTTTTTTTACTACAATCAATAATTCGTCCACTACAAACCTCTACGAACATTTCCCCGTCAATTTCAGCGTTTGTAGTAATCATAGATCTTCTTAAACGAGAGATATTCACTAAAAATGACGACTGAACAAAGTTTTCTTATTTTGATAGGTTTTGATAATAATTTGTTAACTATAATCAATAATTCGTCCACTACAAACCTCTACGAACATTTCCCCGTCAATTTCAGCGTTTGTAGTAATCATAGATCTTCTTAAACGAGAGATATTCACTAAAAATGACGACTGAACAAAGTTTTCTTATTTTGATAGGTTTTGATAATAATTTGTTAACTACAATCAATAATTCTTCCACTACAAACCTCTACTAACATTTCCCCGTTAATTTCAGCGTTTGTAGTAATCGTAAATCGTTTTGAACATGTTTATTTTTTAACTTAATAGATTTTAATCTAATTTTTTTTACTACAATCAATAATTCGTCCACTACAAACCTCTACTTACATTTCTTTGTCAATTTCAGCGTTTGTAGTAATCATCGATCTTCTTAAACGAGAGATATTCAGTAAAAATGACGACTGAAGAAAGTTTTCTTATTTTGATAGGTTTTGATAATAATTTGTTAACTACAATCAATAATTCGTCCACTACAAACCTCTACTAACATTTCCCCGTTAATTTCAGCGTTTGTAGTAATCGTAAATCGTTTTGAACATGTTTATTTTTTAAATTAATATATTTTAATCTAATTTTTTTTTACTACAATCAATAATTCGTCTACTACAAACCTCTACGAACATTTCCCCGTCAATTTCAGCGTTTGTAGTAATCATAGATCTTCTTAAACGAGAGATATTCACTAAAAATGACGACTGAACAAAGTTTTCTTATTTTGATAGGTTTTGATAATAATTTTTTAACTACAATCATAAATTCGTCCACTACAAACCTCTACGAACATTTCCCCGTCAATTTCAGCGTTTGCAGTAATCATAGATCTTCTTAAACGAGAGATATTTACTAAAAATGACGACTGAACAAAGTTTTCTTATTTTGATAGGTTTTGATAATAATTTGTTAACTACAATCAATAATTCTTCCACTACAAACCTCTACTAACATTTCCCCGTTAATTTCAGCGTTTGTAGTAATCGTAAATCGTTTTGAACATGTTTATTTTTTAACTTAATAGATTTTAATCTAATTTTTTTTAACTACAATCAATAATTTGTCCACTACAAACCTCTACGAACATTTCCCCGTCAATTTCAGCGTTTGTAGTAATCATAGGTCTTCTTAAACGAGAGATATTCACTAAAAATGACGACTGAACAAAGTTATCTTATTTTGATAGGTTTTAATAATAATTTGTTCACTACAATCAATAATTCGTCAACTAACCTCTACTAACATTTCCCCGTTAATTTTAGCGTTTGTAATAATCGTAAATCGTTTTGAACATGTTTGCTTTTTAAATTAATATATTTTAATCTATTTTTTTTTACTACAATCAATAATTCGTCCACTACAAACCTCTACGAACATTTCCCCGTCAATTTCAGCGTTTGTAGTAATCATAGATCTTCTTAAACGAGAGATATTCACTAAAAATGACGACTGAACAAAGTTTTCTTATTTTGATAATAATTTGTTAACTACAATCAATAATTCTTCCACTACAAACCTCTACTAACATATCTCAGCCAATTTCAGCGTTTGTAGTAATCGTAAATCGTTTACCTACCGAAATCTGTCGGAAAACAGAAAATTAAATAGTTTTTTCAAAGTCGGGGACATATTTTTTATATTATTTTTTATTTATTTTTTGGAATTACTACAAACGAAAACAATTTTAGTACTATCCACTACCTACCGAAATCTGTCGTTAAACAGAAAATTGAATAGTTTTTCCAAAGTCGGGGGTCACTTTTTTTATTTTTATTATTATTTTTTTTTGGAATTACTATAAACGAAAATAGTTTTACTACTATCCACTACCTACCGAAATCTGTCGTTAAACAGAAAATGAAATAGTTTTTCCAAAGTCGGGGGACACTAATTTTTATTTTTTTTTTATTTTTTTTTTTTGGAATTACTACAAACGAAAATAGTTTTACTACTATCCACTACCTACCGAAATCTGTAATAAAACACAAAAAAAAATGGTTTTTCCAAAGTCGGGTGCCAAGTTCACACAGCCGCGTGACGACCGCTTTATTGTGACGACTGCATTGCGTAATCGGCGTTTGAATGCAGTTCAATTGGGACAGCGTCTCCAAGAAACACGGGAAGTCGATGTCAGCCGATGGACAGTTAGAAGACGACTACGGGAAGGGAATCTGACTGCGCACAGACCAGCAAATGGACCGAAACTGACCCCAGCCCACCGACAAACCCGCCTTCAATTCGCTCGAGAGCATTTGGAATGGACTGAAGACCAATGGAGCGCAGTTCTGTTCACTGACGAGTGCAGGATGTGCCTACATGGCAACGATGGAAGAGGAAGAGTCTACCGAAGGCCAGGAGAGCGATTTCAACAATGCTGCATCGAAGAACGAGTCTCTTACGGCGGTGGATCATGCATGTTCTGGGGAGGCATATCACTGGAGGCAAAGACTGAACTTATTTTCATCTCCGGAGCGAATCCTGGCCGCCGATCAAGGGGATTCACTTCTCAAAGGTACATTGAGGAAGTACTCCAGGACCACGTTGTACCATTTGCGGGATATATTGGAGAACACTTCATCTTCATGCAAGATAATGCAAGACCGCATACGGCTCGTATTGTGTACCAGTACCTTGAAGAGGTTGCGGTGCCTGTCATGGAGTGGCCAGCTCGCAGCCCGGACCTCAATCCGATTGAACATTTATGGGACGAGCTAAAAAAACGAGTTCGGGCCAGAGACACTGCCCCAACGAGTCTCCAGGAGCTGCAACATGCGATTGAAGAAGAATAAGAGGCCATACCGCAAGATTTTATAAAAACTTTAGTTCAGTCAATGAAAAAACGCATGGAAGCAGTCATTCAGGCTAGGGGAGGGAACACCCCTTATTAATAAAAAAGTTTTTATGCTGATTTTCATGTTTTTAATTTAATTTCAACCCCTAACTTTTATGTTATAAATACACAAAAAACAGGTACTTCAGGCATTTACCCAAAACTCACTAAGTAGACGTGGTATAAGGACAGAAAAGGTACTGCTGGATAGGTTTTGAAATAAACTTTAATATTAGATACCAAAAAAATAAAAACAAACATGTATTTTTTGATTTTTGAAAATTTGGTGAAAATTTATACATGTGCGAATTTTTTGCACCCAAGTGTATATATAAGTATATATTATATTATTTGCATCACCGTCCAATGCTCATATTGTCTCATGTCATCTATGTCCATCCAAAGGTTGTCTGGAAGAGATCGCTCTTAGCGATAAGACCGCCCATTGTACCGACTTTATATGTAATTCTCATTTGTACATGTTTTTATGATATTGGTGTCAATAAAGAGTTATTGTATTGTATTGTATTGTATTATATTATTATATTTATCTATGATAAGGATATCGCCATCTTTGAAAATTAAAGTAGTTCAAGTGGAAATGCTTGACTTTTTACTAAATTCTTAGCGAGGCTCCCTGCACCATCCAACCGATGTCAAGTGGTAGCAAACAAATTAGAGCCATTTTTGTCATGTTTGTTAACTCTACATTTTGCTGTTATTTTTGTTGTTAATTTTTTTTGTGCACATCAAAGAAAACTTAACGTTAACAAGCAATTCCGCTATTTGTCTAACAAAAGAGATTCCCTAAAGATCATAACCAGTCGACAGGTTTACGAGCATGCATCAGCATCCTTATTGTATCTACATTATAAACAGCTCAGTTATAATGAGCTGGCTACTATAAACATATCTCTAGTATACGTCTATAAATATTGTCCTATATTTTTATCGAACGCTGGTGAAGAAAGACGAACGCATCTCGTCTTAATGAAGCACTTAAAAGAAACTCTAAAACACACTAATTTGCATAAAGCGTGTTGTCAAAAAAACTGTTTATTTTTAGACACATTTTTGAGACTTATCCCCGAGAGAATAATGGTTGATAAAATATATTTTCGGATAGGATATTTTTTATTTAAATAATAAATAAATAAATATAGGATATCGAAGACTATTATTTTTACCTACGTTACAGAATAAAATATAGTAATTATCTACATTAAAAACTTCAAAAGCCTTTGCGAATTTTGCGATTAAGATATAAATAAACTTTTTTAAAGGAATGAACGGAGCTTACTTGTAAAACATATTACTGAATGATATCGTTATTTAGACCCGTGAATTCGGATTCAAAAGCTTACACTTTTGCAAAGAACGAATGACGGCAATCCTACTTCGATTAATGAATTTTGTTTCAAACTTCTTCTAACTTTTATCCACGAGTGACAATTCAAATAATGTAAAACAAACGCGGTTTTTCTGCCCGCGGTATCGCAGGTAACAGAAACACCAATACAAATATTTCTGTAGCAGTCAGCATTCGTATATCATCAAGATTCAAGATAGTAGATATTTTACAGAAAGTATTACTCACCAGGCTTGCCAGGACGCCGTCGAACCGATGTTAAAAATGCTTCCTCAGTTTTGTTGCGGCGCGTTAATGAACGTAAAGAGCTCCAAGTATCTTCACCGACGGCTTCCAGGGACTGGGGCAGACTTCAAAGGGACTAATTACAGGAGCTAGTGATATGAATGAACCTGTTGAAAGTGTGCTTTAGGTTCGCTAGCCACTGACTTCCTCAGTTTGTACATGTAATTAGTTTGGAGTTTGGAAGCTGGAATCTATCTTTGGTCCTCAATGTTCATTAAATTTCTCATTTTATATTTAAAACCAAATAGGATTCCTTGTATGTACGGAACTACGAGGACCATGGTCGCACGACACCGCACTGCACCCAGACACAGATCAAGTATTTGCACATTTTTTTTTGCTGTGCACAAGTACTTTTCCTATCGAAGGAATTGAATCCGCTGCTTTCGGGCTATGAGCCGACCTGCTCAACCACCACACCACAGAGACTGCAATGATTAGATACGTGCCTGCTGAAGTGCTGATACCATAGTCTTATGTACATTATCGGGAGAGTATGGATGTTTCCGTTTTCCTTTTTAGACTATTTTTAGTTTCACCTGTAGATAAAAAGATTTTCTTGTATTGTTTCAGGTATGTCAATTTGAAAATGTTTCAGCAAGTAAAGATAAACTTCGTTGAGCTGATAACCAGGTAAGTCCCGCTACCATCAATTCTTTTATCAAAACTCTGAATAAAAACTCAGCATTGTCTTGATGTTGTATTTAAGGTGAATGAAGTTGTCATAAAGTGTTTAATTTGGGTTTGACATGTGTTAAGGTCAGCACCTATAGGTAGTGTAACTATAGTTGATATAATTGTAGTAGTTAGTAAAAAATAAAGGCACAAGATATTTATCTAATACAATGATAATTGCCCAAGCAATTGGTTAATGGCTCTGCTTGTCTCTTATCGTTTAGTTAACGGTTTCACGCTGGCTTCTAGCCCAAACGTGTCAAAGAATAATGTAAATAGAGAAACACAAAGAAAACATTCATTTACAAAAACAATATCGCATGTTAATTTCGTTGGCAGATTGCCTGGCGGTCACGCGAGTATTTTTACTTGCGCACGCGCACCTAAAGTTCATTCATTCGGAGGTTAAATTTAGAACAGTATGAAAGTTTAAAATGTAAGTACGTGCGTTTTGTGTTGTGACAACACGCCGCCAGTCGAGCGTGGGTCGTGGGCGCGAGCGGATGTCGCCCGAACCCTAAATGACGCCGCGATTAGATCACGGTGGAGGTCATGATCGTATTGAGGAATCCAAGGCGATGTTGTTTTAAATTGCCTTATATGACCGTACAAGTCATTTTATTCACTGCTAATTCTAGTTTTAAGGCTGCTTGAACGAAACGAAATTCAATTCTGCCATAGTTTAAATTCAGTGTTGCAGTTATTTTGCAAACAGGGCCATTATTCCGTATCGATTCCTTACTTCGAAACCACGCGATTTCCTTGTCTTACATAAGCAATCTGCAAAACTCTATTCTCTATGAAACGAATACAAAACCGCGCGAAATGAATTTGGAATTGGCGCGGTTTGAACTGTCAAAAATCGTATGTTTTACCGAGACGCGTTCCGAAACATCAACACATCAAAAGATATGACCACTTATGTCAATATATTTTATTAAAAATAAAGATAACTTTAATATAAAGTGAAGGTATATCTGACGCTGTGACACGATTTGAACAAGACACGATAACGACGTGGTTTCGTATCGTGTGGAATCTGTGTTTCCATAGAGAATAACCGCCCAGCTGGCAAAAGTTTTTCTTCTATGTCTTCTAGTAAAAGGTAGCCTTTTAAGATCAGCTGTATGTCACTTCTGCTGCCTTGCCAGCAGTTTCGTCTGTCACGTGACCCGTCGCTCCCGCTTCATTTGACCGCGGCATCTTGATCGGCTATCAGACCGCGTAACCCCGCAGCGGCCGTCGGTCTCCCTGATTGATGACTACGCCGACGGAACTACCGCCGGCTTATCTTTCATTAGCAATTAGCTGATGACAGATATTTCAGAATCTTGCACCGATATATTTTATACGTTCAACCTTTTAATTTTATTACTATTTAACATTTAAAAAACTTTTTTTTGTGTGTAAATGAATGACGTGACGAATAACAGATTGCAGTATCACTCGGAACTGTAAATTTCGCGTATCGCGTGACACTGACCCTACTGCGCACGTCATTCTGCGACTTCATATAGTATAGAAATAAGATTACTAGACTGTGCGATTAGATCATAAAGTCTCATTAGCCCAGTAAATTCCCTAGCTACAATGTCCTTCAAACCGGAACATAGTAGTGCAGTAGTGGTTGTCCGCAGAGTTTATCGATCCGGGTGGTTATGACGATAATTTTTTTATTAGATTTACAGAATATCACTCACCTCTGGATGTTTTTTTCAAGTGATTGGTTTGTGTTTTATTATAAAGATCAGTCAACAACTGCGTTTTATTAAAAAAATGTCGCCCCCAACTTCAAGCGTCAAAACAAGTCAACGTTTCTGGAAGCGTTTTAATCATTTATTGCGCGAGAAAGTCGTTGGAATTGTGACAAAGATGGATTTCTCGGAAAGTCCTAAATCCGAGGTGGATTTAAACATATCTTTCTCATCATCCCGCCTAAAGCAATAATATAAATGCGTAGCTACATCAGAGTTGTCGGCTTGTATTTCTTGGAGTTTGCTAACAGTTTTCTGCTGGGATCTGTGTACGAACCGAGATATTATATTAAATTGACTGCTGGGCGTAAATTGCCTTCGAATTTTACCATCTAGAGTTCTCAACAAAGAAAGGTGGCAAGGTGTTCAAGAGCATGAACTTCATCATCATCACCACTATTATCATCTGGAAGACGTCTACAGGTGAACACAGGCCCCTAATAGAACGCAACTTTAAAGGCTACTTGCCTCTTGCATCCAATGGTTTGCCGCCTTTTGACCAGGTGGTCGGTCCACCTAGCTTTCTGGTTCGTGGTCGCCACTCGAGAACGATGATATTAGAACTAGTAGAGTCGAGGGTCATAACATAATTCATACCGTATTGCAGGTAAGGTAGTTATAGGTAGTCAAAAGTAAGTGTAAATAAATTATATGCCATTCTATCTTTGTACCACACGTTTCAAAATCCACTTCGATAAACAGCAAAATGTGAAACGCTCACAAAGCCATTTAAATCGCAAAACACATATAAATCCCAGAACATTTCTGCCACTAAACGCCAGATCCTGCCGTTTACCATCCGTGGGTTAGACACTCAGATCTCTCGCGTAATTTCACAGAACATTTTGCCGAGAGGCTACTGGCATTGAATAAATACGGTCAAACCTGTCGTGAAAATATTTTTGTAGTTTCATTGTAGCCATGTTGTGTCTCCAAACGATGATCGCGCGCTCAATACTTAGGGAAAAGTAGCTATGATGCCGATGATGATGGTGAAGAGTCAAACTACTATACACAAAATTGAAATTGTGTGCATAAAACGCATTGTCGTAGAGTCCTAGGATATACGATGTAGAACCCAAACTGCTAGACTAAGGCTGACATTCACAGACGAGTTCGAACTCAAACTCCTTATGTCAAAATTGGAGTCTAGACTCGTACTTCGATCGAATTGGCATTCACAGTCGAGTTTAGCATAATGGAGTACGAGTATATGCTCATCTGAGCATGAGACGGGCTGAGCCACGAAATCGGTGACTCGAGCCGTGCTCAGGCACCGCCATCTTTATTATCACGCATGTTTTTAAAAACAATGCTGCTTAAAATCAATTTTTAATGTGGTTTTTGTGAAGAAATGTATTTTGTATTGAATAAAACGAATAAATTACGAAATAAAATTAGTTACTTCATAGATTTATTTATATTGAAAATAACAATAAAAAAATCTAATAGTAATTTACTGGCAGATCCTGTGTGTTTTCTGTTCTTTGTTGTATTATAGATTTTGCTTCCCCGGCTTGTGTCTTCACATTCACATTATTCCATGCCTTTTTAAGTTGTTTGTGAGTAGGTACCTAACCTATAATATAGAATCAATCTTAAATTAATGGTAGTAAAAAAACAAGATGGCAGTACCGATAAATGAGATAATAACAGACATTGACAACGTCAGTGTCTCAAAGTCTTACATATTGGACGAGCCAGAGGATTGCAAAAAATATTTGTCATCATTTCACACCTCAGGAATATCGGTTGTACGAAGCATAAATAAAAACTATGATGATTTCATGGTTCTCTTGAATAGAATTGAACTCAAAATGGACGTACTAATATTCACGGAGTGTTGGACAACTGAAAGCTTTGTACCAAATCAATTAGCAGGATATGACGTGTACGGAACAAAAACCCATATTAATCAAAACGATGGTGTCGTTGTATATTATAGGAAGAATATTGCTAATGCCAAATGCTACGAACCAAAGGCAATTGACTCAAATTGTATTGTATTAAAAGTAGGGCAAGAGGTAGCTGTGATTGCTGTATATCGACCCCCATCTTTCCTGAATATAACAAATTTAATCGAATTCCTAGATGGCGTATTATTATCCTTGAAAATGTATCCTAACATAATCTTAGCAGGAGATGTCAATATTGATATCACCCATGGAAGTATGGATAGGCGATCAGATGAATATTTAACTCTGATGGCCAGCCATGGACTGCTACCAGCACATCAGTTTGCTACTAGAGACAGAACCTGCCTAGATCACTGTATGATTCAATCGAAAAACTCAGCTACTACTCTAATATTACCAGCAACAATTACAGACCACTCTCCCGTTATAACACAGCTAAATATTAAGCAACAAAAACTTACCCCAGTGAACAGAACATGCACTCATACTAATTACGATAAGGTGTGTAATGAATTATCGCAAATTGTCTGGGGTGATGTATTAGACCTGACAGATGTAGAAAAAGCTACAGAACAGTTCATGTGTACAATCCATATGATTATACAGAAGCATACAACTACAAAGGTAATTCCTAAATCTAGAGCTAATATTAAGCCATGGATTACTTTTGGGCTCATAAAATGTATGAGAAAAAGAGACAGGTTACACATTAAATGTAAAAAGAACCCTGACAGTATTGATACAAAAAAGACATATATTAAATATAGAAATACTTGTAATAAAATACTAAAGAGACTCAAGAGAGCATATGAACGGTCAGAGATAAACAGAACACGTCAAAGTGGAGGGAAAAACAAATAACCTAGGCAATCACGTTGTGATCGCCCGGGACAAGACGAAAGTCGCTATCAACTCAGACATTCCTTTCTCCAAAAGGTACCTAAAATACCTGACCAAGCGTTACCTCAAGAAGAACAACCTCCGTGATTGGCTGCGAGTGGTGGCTTCCGCACATGATGCATATGAGCTCCGCTACTTCAACATCAATGCGGACAGCGACAACGAAGACAATGAGGATTAAGCTGTTTCAATAAAAAAAAAATAGAGATAAAGAAACACAGTAGAGATAAAAAAAAGACATGGGACACTATTAAAAGAATTTGTAACTTTCCAGCTAAAGTTAATCCAGTAGAGAATCTTTTGAAACTGCACCCGGAACCAAGAAACTCGTTGAATATAGTCAATGATTACTTTATAAATGTTGGATCAAAACTAGCTTGCGATACACTCACTGGACTTAAACAGACAGAAAAAGAATTAGCCTTGAAATGTAATCATAAAAATGCTATTTCTTCCTTTGGGTTGTTAAGCACAGACCAAACAGAAGTTTATGATATTGTACGAAATTTAAAGAATAACTCAGCTCCTGGGTGGGACAAAGCTTCTGGGAAGCTTTTTAAACTTATCTATCCATATATTGCTGAACCTCTTACAAACATCTGCCAGGCTAGTTTTGAAAGCGGAGTATTCCCACAACAACTAAAGAAGTCCATTATCTGTCCCATAGACAAAGGAGGGGATGAAAACGGTGTCACAAACTATCGGCCTATATCTTTACTGCCAACAATGTCAAAAATATTAGAAAAACTCATGAATAATCGGCTAAAGAAATATTTAGAAACAAAGAAGCTATTATCAAATAATCAATTTGGATTTAGAAGTAAAAGAAGTACTGAGGATGCAGTTTTAGAAGTTACGGAACATATTAGGACAAATTTAGATAAAGGTAAAAAAACTGTGGCAGTATTTCTAGATTTAGCAAAGGCTTTCGACACCGTCTCCATCCCTATCCTTTTGGCGAAGCTGGAGGCAGTGGGTGTCAGAGACTTGGCACTCCGTTGGTTCGCGAGCTACCTTACAGGCAGGAAGCAGCGTATTAAAGTTGGTGATTTGTTAAGTGAAGAAGCTGACATCAAGTTCGGGGTGCCCCAGGGCAGTATACTCGGTCCTACGCTGTTTCTAGTTTACATTAACGATCTGTGTGACCTACAACTAGAAAATGGAAAAGTAGTAACATATGCTGATGACACTGTGCTTATATTCACTGCGAATTCCTGGAATGAAGCTGAACGAACTACTAACAAAGGGTTACACACTGTATCATGGTGGCTGAGACATAACTTACTATCAATTAATGTTACGAAAACCAAATACATAACTTTTACAATCAATAACTCAACTCAACCCAAACAGCCTCTACAGCTAAAAATGCATGCTGCAACTTGTACAGAAACAGATAGCTGTATGTGCGCTAATCTCGAAGCAAACATGACGATAATATATTTGGGTGTTATATTGGATAGAAATCTCACCTGGCAAGATCACACTAAAAACCTCTCTGGACGAACACGAAAACTTATTTATATATTTAAGCAACTCCGACATGTGCTTAATGTTAAAACGTTGAACACAGTGTATGATGCATTAGCGCAGTCAATTTTAAGCTACTGTGTATCGGTTTGGGGATCTGCAGCGAAGACTCATTTAATTGCCTTAGAAAGATCACAAAGAGCACTGCTGAGAGTGATGAGTTTCAAGCCGCGTCGATTTTCAACACATGAACTCTACAAGAACTGCTCTGTTCTTACAGTTAGACAACTATTTATTAAAGCTGTAGCATTAAAACAGCATGCGGTACTTGATGACAATATCATGAATGAAAGAAGTAAGAAACGTAGAAAAGACATTGTGTTTAAAACTCCAAGTGCACGAACTAAATTTGGTGCTAAAAGTTTTGCGTGTATGGGGCCAACAATTTACAATCAAATAAGTCGATTCATTACAATTGCTACAAAAAACCGATATAATTGTGCTAAAAGTTTAAAAAGATCATCTGATTACACTTGACTACAAAGAAACCGAAAAATTGATGGCTACAACTGAATGATGTGTAACTGAACCTATTTGACATTGTATTCTTGATTACCGTCGCACTTTTACATACTACACTTGACACATACCTTCACAAGCTGACACACACGCATACGCAACACGACAAGATACAAACAAAGGGACATACTTACTCACGCAGGCACACATATCCCCACCACACCCAAGCACACATTCCGCTCACTCACTATATTTGTCTAAATGCCTATACATATTAGCAATTAATAGTTTGTATTATTAGTAATAAAAACACAAAATCCTCATCCAAGAACAAAAGAAAATGTTTGCAATTACCTTGTTCCATTATATTACATAATATTGTGTAACACGCTAATACCTATATAGTACTTATAAAAAGTACTAACCTGCACATTGACGTGACTGAGGTGATTCACTGGAAGCCCGCTGTACAGGCTCATCAGCGACCTAGTGCGGGTTTGCAGGGTTCCCTAGGGTACGGTTATAATGTAAACTATCTTAAAACTAAATTGTTTCACACGTTACCACCTAGAATGTACCGAATATGTTGTATTCTAAATAAATTTATTTATTTATTTATTTATTTAATGTGTGTACGGTCTTGGCAATTTACGTATGGTTTTGTCGTTTTTTCCAGTACAACTGGAATCTTCAAACCCGTTTTTAAGGCTCAAGGGAACTAGTATCTGTAAGCATGCTCTATCGTCGACCGTGTCGTAACATAACATCATGTAAGATAGTGGTCAAATGTAAGCTGGTCAATGTTTTAAAAAAATATTTAAATCCAGGGAATCTTCACACACAAAAAGTATTCATCATCGCTTTCAAATCATTCTTCACGCCAAGACAAGGTGGTTTCAATGGCCTAACCTTTCAATATATTTTAACCTATATTATGTGCCCAATGCGGCCCATCTGTGGCGCTGTTAGCGCAAATTATGCCTACCTTTTTTCTCCGTCAATATTTTTAGACCCGTTTTAGATTGAATAATAATTAGATTGAGAGACCTGCCTTTGGTTTTTTTTCCTTTCATGTTATTTTTATTAAATTAAATTAAATCCATTAATTTTTTTTCTCCTTAATTATCTTATTTCGATCCGATCATATTATTAGCAAATGATTGCGGGGCCGGGTTCTTGGTCTCCGAATGGCATTATGTCATAGCCAAATAGAAAATTAGGCTTATGGGTTGAATGAAATACTATGGTGTGTAGGAAAAAGCAACTTTACTTAAAAGATATAAAGCGGAACAAGACCAGCGTAAAGTGGAAGCTCCAAGCGATGGCACCAGCATAGAAGTCCAATCAAAATGACTGCCTCAGGGCGGCTATTCAATTAGAAATACCCGCGACGTGTGTGGAACAAGGGACTAGATGCGAGATATATATCTTAAAAAACGAGATAACTCGTCCTGTGCAGCTAGCATGCGCACCGCGAGAAAACTTGTCGTCGCTGTTAGAGTGAGAAGCACTTAGGCCTACCATAGCCTTGTCACGGTCTCTCACGAGAAAAAGCGTCGGGAAAATTTAGTCACGGTGCGCGTGCTAGCCCGCCTGATTACACCAGCGATTTATGAAAGCACTCACTTGAGAACCTCTTTGTCTGCAAAATATTGTTGATAAGTGACATTGTGTCACTGTGATCTGAATTCCGCTGAACTTTGACGTAATCGAGCAAGTGTAGCTAGCTCTGATGTCAGTGCTTTTCTTTAAACCAAAGTGACCGGTTCGTCATAGTTTAAAACTTCCAATACGTGGAAAACCGGATGTGACGTTGCTTTCGGTTAGTGTTGCTTTTGCTAGGTGATGTATAGTTTTAAATTCCTTTGTATGAATTTATTCTCTTAGTAACGTCAGATTCGTTCCTGCAAAAAAAACTTATTGAATTTATTTTACCATCATACAATTCACTCTGGCCAATTTCTCTAAGACCTTCAACTACTAACTTTAATAACTTTAACTGAAAGCTTTATCGGCCGTTCTTCACTTGCGCCGTGTTTCGTATAAAATGCTCTATCAAGTCTCGGGAACTAGCGGCGGCAGGCAAATTGGGTCGCCTCAGATAATCCGTCTTTTGACCTTCCTTTTGCATTTCTTCAAATGTTTGCCCATTTCTTTTGCACTGAAACTTGATTGTCGCGGGCGTTTGCCTTAAATTGAATTCATTGCCTAGTAGTAAAAGCTTTGTTTTTTTACGGTTGTGCCTTAAGAATTATGTTGGCATATACAATACTTGAACCTTAATTCAATTTGTTTATGGCAAATTTTAAATTTTATCATCAGCATCCACAGCCTGATTTCGCCCATTGCTGAACATAGGCCTCCCCCAGAGAGCGCCACTTTGAGCGGCTACTCGCCTCCTGCATCCCGGCTTCTCGCGGCTTTCACCATATCAGCGGTCCACCTAGTGGGGGCGGGCAAGAACCCGGCCCCATCCCAAAAACCTTTTTTAACAAACATCCAAAACCAGCTAACCTTTGATCACATCGGCCTTCGGAGTTCCTTCCTCGCGTAAACACAACAACAGAGCAGTTGTCAGAAGCCCTTGTTTCGACAGTAAACAACCTACCACAATCTCTTAAACCATTAATATTTCAATCATAAATTGAAAAATGACATAAAAGTAAGAATACTGTAATATTGCAGAGGCAGAGCAGTTTTGATGACGTCATGTTTAATCGTTCACTCAAATACATCATGTTGACACCGACGTGCCATAGTGATAACGCTATATAAAAATGTAGACGTCTCGTTCTTATGCAGGAATACTTTTAAATTCATGGTACGAATTCGAACAACATTATTGTAACCTTGGAAACATTACTGTCATGAACCATGATGGTTTTTGTATTAGTTTGTGTTAAGGCCCCAGGGCGCGATAGGCTCCGTGTTTATCGGTTATAGATGCCGATCGCGCATAAAAATAAATTGTTTTGTAATGTCGCCGGTGTTAGGTGTCGCGTGACGGGGGCTTACTCGCTGCGGCTGGTCTGATCCGATGCGATATCAAAACACACGCGATTCGTTACCGATGGTCAATGAAGGATGGAGTGCATTGATGCAGTTGACGGCGAATTATTTTTGATAGTGGTCAACCTACGTAAATAGGATGAATTCTATGTAGTTAGTATGAAGTGATTAAAGAAGAAAGAGGGGTGTCATCGAAATATGATTCGATGTGATATGGGAATATGAAGTAGCAATCTGCTACTTATTTTTTATGTATAATAGCAGCAAAATATTATATTAAACAATTAACAACAATTTAAACAATCAAACAATAGTATATATAGCAAAGTATTTGTTTATTTTCATATAGTAAAGCAACGTTAAACTACAGACAGGTTTGCATTAAGAAATTGAACTTGAGCTCCAGTCTGCAATGGGAAGTTCAGGACCTAATCAAATCCATTGTCACATCACATCCGAGACGAAACAAAAGCAAAAATAAAATTATTTTATCGCGCAAAGCTCTCTTAAAATAAAAATGCTTTTAAGAAAAATGATGGGGACAGTGACTGCAGATAAGGAAATCGTAAAGCGTCCCGGCGGCGCGTAGCGTCGGAAGCACGCACGAAATTATTTTATTGCGACCCGAAGCGTAAATATGTCGCGAGACCTTACAAGCAGGCTGTATTGAGCGGAGTCATGTTGTCAGGTGTCGTGAGCACAACCGTTGGGAGAAACTAGGTAATATTTGTGTGACATGCTCGTGTGTAAGGAAACCGGGCACATTCAGCACTTTAGGCGTTAAAACCTAACGCGTCGTTCGGAAAGAGTTATGCGTTGCAAAGACGTGCGAGTAGGTAGCTTTACTGCGTTGTAGCAAAGGGTCACTTAACTACTGGGTTTTTGAAAAGACTTTCTACAAAGCATTTATGATGTGAATCTTCTTTATCTGTAAAAGTAGAAAAAAACTTGATGCTGTTCCGGGTCTGGTTAGTGTGTCAGTATATGCTAGGGAATCCATCGAGTCCTTTTATACCTAAGCGGCTTTTATAAAAAGTAAAAGCAGATATGTTTAATTGTTTATTCGTTGAGCATATATACAGTGGTCCCTCAATAAGCACCGCTACTAATTCCCGTATTCCACAGACGAGGCGACCCTTTTAACTAGCCAAAAGTAAGTCGAAACTCGGGCAGCGGTGTCAAAGTCGCCCCCGGCCTTGAGGCCGACATCCGCGGAATACCTAACGTGATGGGAAGCATTGGGTTACCACTGTTTGGTTCTGAAAGGAGTAAATGAATAAGTAGTTTTTTGTATTGAAGAATTTAGTAAGCTTGTGTCAGGTAATTGTATGATAATGATGGCCATAATATGACATTGTCGTACTTAAAAGAGAAGCAAAAAGAATATTCACAATTTTTCTCATTATATCAGTCTATGTATTGCCACCGTAAAATACATATATAAATAAAAAATAATAAAACTAGAAAACTCTAACACAGTCGGACGCATTTTACTGTAGATGAGGCTTCATCGTCTTATTTATGCTTGTATCACAGACCGAGTTTTAGTCATGTACTGGTTTTCAATTCGAGATTTCATTCATAAAAACTAATCATATTCATAACTCATCTTCTTCTGGATCTGATAATGATACTAATCGTCATAGACACTCGGTACTTGACAATAAAATTAAAAAGCTGTCCCCACCTCTATCTCCACCTTTTGGTTGTGTTGCAGCTCTCAGCACAAAGAAGTCCACATTTTGTTCACAAGATTGCTGCTAGATTTGTTGTACAGGCGTAAATGATAACGCGCTTCTTTGTGCTCGTAATTACGCTTTTATACTTCAGCATCCGCTTAATTATGCGAATGTTAGATTAATCTCAGAGTGCGGCTGATGGCTTAATTAACGTTTGTTTTACGATTTACCCTAATTAACTATGATACTGGGTCAATATTGTTGCGGATTACGTTTAAAAGTACGTTTACGTATAATGTTTACGATTATTCGCGGGAACCGTCAGGGGTTAGCCAGACCTTTATGTCTCGGAGCTACGGTCTGGATTACCGGTCCGGTCAAGAGGTATTCGGGCAGCTCTCGGTCTTATTATGCAACTCTTATAACCAGAAGAACGGGAAATTAAATTAGAGCAAATTACGTTAACAAAGCGACTACCGAATTTCGCTGGGAGCGCGGCAATTTGATACTTGCGTAAAAGCCCGCTGTTATTCCCGCGACGACGACGTGCCGGATTTTCTAGTGATTGATTGCATGAAAAAGGATCAATCGAAAACGCGTGACTTACCTTTATCACAGACTTGAAGTAAGACCTTTCAATCCGTCTTTAATTTGATAGCTGACTGTGGATATTTGTACTCTCAGAGTAGGTAAAGGTCACTATGGACCGATGACATTCAAATAATATCGGAAAATAGTTGGAAAAGAATGGCGAGGTACGGACAAGAATGGCAAAACAAAGAGAGGCCTATGCCCAGCAATAGGATTGTACAGGCTGATGATGATGATGATGATGTGAGGTCACGTGGTCTTAATTGCCAAACTTCAAGCAGATTTTGAAATCATCAACATCTTATAACATGCCTCACTCTGACCAACATGCTCTGGGTGATATAATTGATTTAATATTGACCTAGTAAGGCGTACTATAAAATATTGATAATTTCAATCAACAAACTGCGTCACCAAATTCGTCAGTAGCATTTAAAAATTCATTCATTTATTTTATAGTTTTAATGAAGGTGGTTCTTTTTCCATTATCTGAGATACGTTGACTACTTTAAAATATTCAACATATTAATCAATCAAAGGGATTTAATTTTGTGGATATGAACGACTGACATGGGTGATAGGACAGCTATCAATATGTGGCATTTACTGCTAAGTGTCATCGTACTTCTGAGGGGTGGCTTCAACAATTCTACGATCTTTAGTTTGTAATACTAATAACTGGAACGATGGTAAATAACTAAACAGCTAAATAAATAACGCAATAAACTATCCAAAACATCCCGTTTTAATTACCCAACTCCTAAACGGATTAGTTGTCTGAGTCGAATATTAGCCAAACGGGCGAAATATTGGATTCAAACTACCGGAGCTTCAGGTTTAACGGCTCACTGAAAGCTGAAGTTACAATTTATAGCTATATATTTGAAACTTAAGTTATAGCCACTGTGTTTAAGAATCCCTTACAATTTTCGCGCGCTGCAAGTTTAGGTAAATAGTATCCGTGTGTGCGCTCGAGCTGTATACTTTTGTAGTGTCCGTTGAGATGCGACGACGTAGCGGGAACAAAAATCTTGGTCCGCCATTTATTACGTAACATTGTAAAAACTATCTTGCTTAGTATCTGCACTAGTGTAATTATGACTTTCTATATTTATCCAGTAAATTACATATTTTTTACAAGTATAGGTATAATAACTAAATTGGTGAAGTTTGGTTAGTCTAACAATAATTTGGCATAATTTCTTATATTATTTTTTTATGAGAATAAATTACGTGACGAGCTAGTCGTTTATCTGATGGTAAGCGGTACGGCCGTCCTATCTAACACAATAGAGTCTTCTACTCAACTTCAAAACAGTTTTAACTGATAGGAATCGTCACAAATATATGCATCAAATGTTATTTCTCGGAATTACAGTCATTGAGCCTTGTGTTCTCAAAGTTCTCATCTTATTCATCAATCAATGACGATGTTAGTGATTTTTGGCGGTTGATGCACTTCTTTGTATGTAATTCTCTGTAAATATAATTAAACGTTAGAAAATTATTATTTATTTTTATTTTATAATAAATGTGCGGACATTTCACACAGCGCCATCTAGAAAATGAATAATAATGACACTCATAACAATTTTTATGATAATAAGTGTTTTATAATTTACCTAAGGATATCACGCGCCTTTTGTGTTGTTTCAATTCTTTTCTTTTTATTAAAAACTTTTCCGTAATGTGCACGATTTCGACCCATTTTCTAAAAATAAAACATACGTTTTAATAATAGTACAGTTAACACACAATATTTACGTGTAAACAAATTATTAATTACGAAAAAAAAAATTCTTACTGTATCAAAACAGGTTAGTCACGGTCTATAAGCATGCGTAATCCGATTATTTACGTAAGGAGCTGCACTGATCACAGCGTCACAGGTTCGTCGTCGAGAAGCTCTCGGGCGCGACTGAATGTAGCTTCCTTGTGCATCGTCTTATATCGTATGTTTTCAATATTTTATTACCAATAAATTTGTAGTCTAAAATTAAATAAAAATATGATGTTTGGTAGATAACAACCTGTTCTTTCATAATTTATCATTGTAAATTGTATTTATACTTTAATCATACGTGTAGATGACGGTTATACGCACTGTTTTTTTGGAGATTTTCAGTGTGGAACTCATTTTTTTAACACACTTAATGGATAATTTAAAAAAAAAATATCTTGACTGTGTCCTTGTTATATTTATACCCAGTATGTACAATTTTTCTCAGATTATTATTCGCTATCAGTTATCTAGAAACGTAATTGACAAACCTACCGTTTCGTGATTTCGTAAAAACGTAAGTTTTAATTTTATTTTTCATAAATTATATTGAGTAGTTATCTCAGTATTATTTTGTCTACGCCCTAGATAACAACGCGATTTACTATTATACTTAAGGAAAATTTCAGATGTCTCATAGGTATTGAGAAATCAGTTCTGAAAAAGTAGTAATATTTGGAACACGCCTAGAAAGGACTCTTAAGCTTAGAGAAGGTACCTATTTAGGCCCCGTTTTCTGGTACGTTCCAACTTAACATAGCAAATAGTGAACCCTCATTGGTTGCCTGATGATCATTGACTGTCTTCAACCAATGAGCGTAATTGATGTGTTGTTATGATTTTGACAAACGCGCGAGAAAGTCGAAAAACCAGCCCACCTAGCATGTGCACCGTGACAAAATTATCTCGACACTTTTTTTCGTCACAGACCTGTGACAAGACTATAGTAGCGCCCAAAGATTATAAAGCCCGTTGATAGCTCGTGCACATAATTTCTCCTATAATCACTACTCACTGCGCGGGCAGGGGTGAAGTAGCAAAACGAGAAAGAACAGAGCATGATAGAACAAAAGACACATTGGGTGTCCCGTTTCCTCTCATAAGAGTAGCGGTTGAACTACAGTAATTTTCGTATGAGAGGAAGTTGTATCATTGGTCAACTGGATTTATAATTTATAGTCAATGGTAGCGCTTAAGTGTGTCTTACTGTAACTGCGACGATAAATTTTCTCGCGGTGCGCATGCAGGGACTGTGGTAAGTCGCGAGAAGCTGTATAAAAACGCTCGTTGTGGAATAGGCTGGCATATAAAAGTAAAACTTTAATTATTCTGGAATGTTAAATGGAAATAATTTACAGGAGAAAATTAAGTTCCAGATTCTGCTGCAGACAGAACGCTGGCAAGCGCTGCAAATATAATTATTAAGTTCTCGAGGTGAATACTCCACTTTTTAAACGGTGGTTGATGAAACCCTCGACAAAATTGTTATTTTCTACAGCTTTTGTTAATCTGGTCCAGTAGAACCAATAGAATCTGGTCATTAAGTTGGAAAACGCAGGGCTGCTCAGCCTACAGCCCGCGTCTCGTAAGTAATCTAAATTTTTGTGCATGAAAATGCTTATGTTTTTAAGCTGCGCGTAGTAATTTTTTAAACAGAAGAACTTCGCCTATGTTGGTAATATAGGTTAAAACCTCCCAACAATCGGGAAGTCTCCCAAACAATCGGTTGACAAATGTAATTCCGTCGGGAGTTAAATATGAAGAATTTCAATTTGCGTCTCTACAAACTAGGCCGTAATTGGAAATGTGGCCACTGAATGTGTCATTCTTGGAATGCCCTGCGATAAATGATAACGTCAAACCCGTGCTTCAAAGGGATGTCATTTGCACTAAAGTTCTGTATCCAGGTAGTACAACCATCAAATGACTCCATAAAGGTTTATCTGTCCCACGTCCATTGACAGGGAAACACAAAACTTTTTAAGAGCAGTGGGACAGACGGAAATATTCTGTTGACTTGCAGCTAGCCAGCCAGACTGTTTCAATTCATTCTCTCTGACTATTCATTCTTGCTAAACAACAGCAAGCCAGTTCCAGGTCCACATAGTTTTAAAGATTTAACCCTCAGTTTTATCTTTTAAGTCCTATCTCCGAGACTATTGCTTGGATCCGTTAATTTTATGCTCTTTGTTTGAAGTCTGACTTCAACTGATACGTCTCAGTAGTTTGGAACTTCGTCCATCGTACACATATGGAAGTTACCAAGTGATGAACAGAATGATACAGCACAAAGTTATAAAGTGGTAGACCGACCGTTGGGTCTCCTTTCCATTTCATTTAAAAAGAAAAATGTGATCATCATCAGCAGCCTGAAGACGTCCACTGCTAAACATAGGCCTTACTCACATAGCGCCACTTTGAGCGGCTGCTCGCCTCCTGCTACCATCGGCTCCACATGGTTTTCACCAGATCGTCGCTCCACCTAGTGATCGTTTAATCCCATTCAAATATCTCTTTAGTCTAATTTGATATCGTATTGT
Organism: Ennomos erosarius; assembly: GCA_963580505.1. Taxonomy (NCBI): domain Eukaryota; kingdom Metazoa; phylum Arthropoda; class Insecta; order Lepidoptera; family Geometridae; genus Ennomos; species Ennomos erosarius. The sequence goes on along the minus strand of OY756991.1, from coordinate 791,664 downwards.
AGTTTATCAGATTATTCTAAAAAGTTTTGTTTAAGAGAGACATTATGTAGGTGTAACGAACCCTTTATCTCGGGGATAGAAAAATCCATCTCGATCCTCGGTTACGTCACGCTGCGACCTTCCGCGTTATAACCGCTACAAAAAGCCCGTAGCTCCTGCCGGCGTAGCAGTGGCTACGCGCGACTCGGCCGCGTAGAACGGCTACGGACGCGCTACGCTTTGTTGTAGCAATAGCTACGTGTGAAGTTTACAATCTGACCAATTGAATTTGGACACTGTTTTTATTGTCAGTTAACAAAAGATGGTTTCTTGAGCTGCAGTTGAGACACCTGTCTACACAATTTGTTCAAAGGATCAACAACTTTTTAATTAAACGAAGTCTCAGACTTCTATTACCTACCACTGTTAATGCCCTAATCTTTTCTCTTTTAAAATGCGATTCTCTGCGCAAACAATTTTATTGTACTCGTAAATGAAAAAATAAACGACTTGTGTGCTGTTCATGCGAGTTGATGCGAACAACAAACATCTGTTAGATTGTCTCAGTGTATTAGTAAGAGTTTGTTAGTGCAATTCAAGTGAAGTATTTACTGACAGACTTTATGAAATTCATCTTTAAGAGTAGTGTTTGACCGCTCCGCACCTAATGGAAAGTGGTGACGCGGCCTACCGTGGTGAAATGGTGCATTTAGAAACAAGTAAAATAAATTTGTTATCAATTAACGTCACTATTAAAATATTTAGTTGTGACACGCACATATTTTCACAGTACTTAAATAAATATTAAATAATTGGTACAAAAAATGTTAGTTAATTTAAATCAAAATTAAAGACTGACAAAAGTTTCCTCGCGCCTTCACATTTCGTACACCTTCAGTTACTAAACCATATCATAGTGACAGTAAAAAAATAGATGAGTGATTGGACAAACATTCTGATCACCGTGAAATGCATGTTAAAAATGTAAATCACTTTTAAGGGCATATCTATAAAGAGCATTCCCTCCGTAATATAGTTCCATATTACAGCGAGTTGAGCCATGTAAAGTGTATTATAATGGTGGAGAGCCAGGCGCCCGGCGTGTATTTCTCCGGCGGGCCGAACGGCACCGGGTACCGGCTGTCCGCGCGTGGAGTGCGCACGCTGAGGAGCTTCCTCCGCGACCACGGCGCTGACTGCGTGAGGCAGTTCATGCAGGTGAGGGACCCAGCTGGGAAATTAACTTTATATTCGAATCAACATAAGATGTTCATTGCTGAAAACACGCCTCCCCCACAGAGCCTTTCTTAGACCGGCTACTTGCCTCTTACATACATCGGTGCCCCGCGGATTGACCAGCTAGGCGATGTCACTTGATTGCACAACCGACAGAAGCACACAATTGTATGGGTTTGACAGTTTCATTACGCAGTTTTATGTACATAATTAGTGTGGAAACTTGGAACAATTTCTCCTGTTGCATGGCAATCAAAGTTCCGTGATCACCCCCCTAGTCATCGGTCCGCTTACGTTGCGTTTTCCGGGCTGAAAAGCATCTATAAGCTAACCATATCAAACTCATGATAACGTTAACATAACAGAAAACAATGCTCAGCTCAGGTATCGAATATTCGATCACCATCTGTCACGCGATGACAGGAAAGCCTACATACATTGCTATAATAAACCTACACAAACACAGACTAGTTCACAGAAATCCTAGTAATATGGATAGTAACTCCGCAGTATTAACTTACATTATCCGATGAATAAGAAAACAGCCACAAATATTAATGATTCCGGCCTCAGCACTTCAAACCATCGTAAAAACAATTCGTTCTATCAACATAAGTAAATAAACTTAGATTTCTCCAGGGAGATAAGGTTGTGGACACTAGCGCGAATACTAATATATTTCTCCGCAAGTTATAAGACAAACTAAGATTTTTCAATGAATGGATGGATTAAAAGTCTCGTAATGATGGCTTATAAAGTTTTAATCTATCTATTTAAAACTAATCTGAAAGATATCGCTATTTCTCGATAACTGCCTCGACTTTGCCAACAGGTTTTTAAGTCGTTTGAACTATTCTTAATAATAATTGTGTTCTGCCGGTTACTAATGTAAAATGTTGCTTTGGAAATCGACACAAAACCATTAGAGTTTTACGTTTAAGCCTATGCAATGAAAGAGCATTAGGCTAGGGCCACGCTATCAACAAGCTCGTGATTACAGGTCATGCAATAGTAACGTAATATCTGGAGCTCGAATATCGCCGTTCACGTCACATTAAGCCCCTTATTAAAGACATTATTTTCAGCGGTGAAGGTAAAACATACACCGCAGGGTCCACGGGACAAGCTTTATAGCTTTTACCGCGACCTGCCAGCCCTAATCTGAAAAGCCAAGCAACATTAATCTATCTTGATCTTACTCGGAGTAAGGCGACGGTTTAATGACTGCCACTTGAGTCCTGTCGGAGCTCGGGCCAGGATCTTGACGGGTCTAGACCTTCGTTAAACACTAATGACTAGGAATGAAGGGATGGGTATAAAACCGGAACGGATAAGCCTTTATTGCGCATCAAAAAGCTTTTGATTGATTTGTTGATATTTTGCGGCAGAAATGTTTTGACCGGGAAGAGTTAAGAGGGAAGGGTTATGGGTATGGTGGTCTTTGTCCTGCAGTTTACTAGGTGGTAGGACTTTTCTGCAAAGTTCGTCTAGGTAGGTTTTGCCAGTTATTCGGCCGCCAAGCAGTAGTGTACGAGCACTACTGTTCCGGTTTGAAGGGCATTGTAGCAGCCGTGTGAACTTGGCACCCGACTTTGGAAAAACCATTTTTTTTTTGTGTTTTATTACAGATTTTGGTAGGTAGTGGATAGTAGTAAAACTATTTTCGTTTGTAGTAATTCCAAAAAAAAAATTAAAAAAAAAAAAAAATAGTGTCCCCCGACTTTGGAAAAACTATTTCATTTTCTGTTTAACGACAGATTTCGGTAGGTAGTGGATAGTAGTAAAACTATTTTCGTTTGTAGTAATTAAAAAAAAAAATAATAAAAAAAATAAAAAAAGTGACCCCCGACTTTGGAAAAACTATTCAATTTTCTGTTTAACGACAGATTTCGGTAGGTAGTGGATAGTAGTAAAACTATTTTCGTTTGTAGTAATTCCAAAAAATAAATAAAAAATAATATAAAAAATATGTCCACGACTTTGAAAAAACTATTTAATTTTCTGTTTTCCGACAGATTTCGGTAGGTAAACGATTTACGATTACTACAAACGCTGAAATTGGCTGAGATATGTTAGTAGAGGTTTGTAGTGGAAGAATTATTGATTGTAGTTAACAAATTATTATCAAAATAAGAAAACTTTGTTCAGTCGTCATTTTTAGTGAATATCTCTCGTTTAAGAAGATCTATGATTACTACAAACGCTGAAATTGACGGGGAAATGTTCGGAGAGGTTTGTAGTAGACGAATTATTGATTGTAGTAAAAAAAAATTAGATTAAAATCTATAAAGTTAAAAAATAAACATGTTCAAAACGTTTTACGATTACTACAAACGCTGAAATTAACGGGGAAATGTTAGTAGAGGTTTGTAGTGGAAAATTATTGATTGTAGTTAACAAATTATTATCAAAACCTATCAAAATAAGAAAACTTTGTTCAGTCGTCATTTTTTAGTGAATATCTCTCGTTTAAGAAGATCTATGATTACTACAAACGCTGAAATTAACGGGGAAATGTTAGTAGAGGTTTGTAGTGGACGAATTATTGATTGTAGTAAACAAATTATTATTAAAACCTATCAAAATAAGAAAACTTTCTTCAGTCGTCATTTTTACTGAATATCTCTCGTATAAGAAGATCTATGATTACTACAAACGCTGAAATTGACGAAGAAATGTTAGCAGAGGTTTGTAGTGGACGAAGTTTTGATTGTAGTAAAAAAATTAGATTAAAATCTATTAAGTTAAAAAATAAACATGTTAAAAACGATTTACGATTACTACAAACGCTGAAATTAACGAAGAAATGTTAGTAGAGGTTTGTAGTGGAAGAATTCTTGATTGTAGTTAACAAATTATTATCAAATCTATCAAAATAAGAAAACTTTGTTCAGTCGTCATTTTTAGTGAATATCTCTCGTTTAAGAAGATCTATGATTACTACAAACGCTGAAATTCACGGGGAAATGTTAGTAGAGGTTTGTAGTGGACAAATTATTGATTGTAGTAAACAAATTATTATTAAAACCTATCAAAATAAGAAAACTTTCTTCAGTCGTCATTTTTACTGAATATCTCTCGTTTAAGAAGATCTATGATTACTACAAACGCTGAAATTGACAAAGAAATGTTAGTAGAGGTTTGTAGTGGACGAAGTTTTGATTGTAGTAAAAAAAAATTAGATTAAAATCTATTAAGTTAAAAAATAAACATGTTCAAAACGATTTACGATTACAACAAACGCTGAAATTCACGGGGAAATGTTAGTAGAGGTTTGTAGTGGACGAATTATTGATTGTAGTTAACAAATTATTATTAAAACCTATCAAAATAAGAAAACTTTCTTCAGTCGTCATTTTTACTGAATATCTCTCGTTAAAGAAGATCTATGATTACTACAAACGCTGAAATTGACGAAGAAATATTAGTAGAGGTTTGTAGTGGACGAAGTTTTGATTGTAGTAAAAAAAATTAGATTAAAATCTATTAAGTTAAAAAATAAACATGTTCAAATCGATTTACGATTACTACAAACGCTGAAATTAACGAAGAAATGTAAGTAGAGGTTTGTAGTGGAAGAATTCTTGATAGTAGTTAACAAATTATTATCAAATCTATCAAAATAAGAAAACATTGTTCAGTCGTCATTTTTATTGAATATCTCTCGTTTAAGAAGATCTATGATTACTACAAACGCTGAAATTGACGGGGAAATGTTCGTAGAAGTTTGTAGTGGACGAATTATTGATTGTAGTAAAAAAAAATTAGATTAAAATATATTAATTTGAAAAATAAACATGTTCAAAACGATTTACGATTACTACAAACGCTGAAATTAACGGGGAAATGTTAGTAGAGGTTTGTAGTGGACGAATTATTGATTGTAGTTAACAAATTATTATCAAAACCTATCAAAATAAGAAAACTTTCTTCAGTCGTCATTTTTACTGAATATCTCGTTTAAGAAGATCTATGATTACTACAAACGCTGAAATTGACAAAGAAATGTTAGTAGAGGTTTGTAGTGGACGAAGTTTTGATTGTAGTAAAAAAAAATTAGATTAAAATATATTAATTTGAAAAATAAACATGTTCAAAACGATTTACGATTACTACAAACGCTGAAATTAACGGGGAAATGTTAGTAGAGGTTTGTAGTGGACGAATTATTGATTGTAGTTAACAAATTATTATCAAAACCTATCAAAATAAGAAAACTTTCTTCAGTCGTCATTTTTATTGAATATCTCTCGTTTAAGAAGATCTATGATTACTACAAACGCTGAAATTGACGGGGAAATGTTCGTAGAAGTTTGTAGTGGACGAATTATTGATTGTAGTAAAAAAAAATTAGATTAAAATATATTAATTTGAAAAATAAACATGTTCAAAACGATTTACGATTACTACAAACGCTGAAATTAACGGGGAAATGTTAGTAGAGGTTTGTAGTGGACGAATTATTGATTCTAGTTAACAAATTATTATCAAAACCTATCAAAATAAGAAAACTTTCTTCAGTCGTCATTTTTACTGAATATCTCTCGTTTACAATCAATAATTCGTCTACTACAAACCTCTCCGAACATTTCCCCGTCAATTTCAGCGTTTGTAGTAATCATAGATCTTCTTAAACGAGAGATATTCACTAAAAATGACGACTGAACAAAGTTTTCTTATTTTGATAATAATTTGTTAACTACAATCAATAATTCTTCCACTACAAACCTCTACTAACATATCTCAGCCAATTTCAGCGTTTGTAGTAATCGTAAATCGTTTACCTACCGAAATCTGTCGGAAAACAGAAAATTCAATAGTTTTTTCAAAGTCGGGGACATATTTTTTATATTATTTTTTATTTATTTTTTGGAATTACTACAAACGAAAATAGTTTTACTACTATCCACTACCTACCGAAATCTGTCGTTAAACAGAAAATTGAATAGTTTTTCCAAAGTCGGGGGTCACTTTTTTTATTTTTATTATTATTTTTTTTTTGGAATTACTACAAACGAAAATAGTTTTACTACTATCCACTACCTACCGAAATCTGTCGTTAAACAGAAAATGAAATAGTTTTTCCAAAGTCGGGAAACACTATTTTTTATTTTTTTTTTATTTTTTTTTGGAATTACTACAAACGAAAATAGTTTTACTACTATCCACTACCTACCGAAATCTGTAATAAAACACAAAAAAAAAATGGTTTTTCCAAAGTCGGGTGCCAAGTTCACACAGCCCATTGTAGCTAGTGAAATTACTGGGTAAATGACACTTTATGACCTGATTACACAGTCTAGTGATCTGATTACTAGACTGTGTGATGTCTCAGGATGACGCAGTGCAGTGTCATGCGAAACTTTATTATTTTAAAGTTCCGAGTGACACTGTAACTGTTTTGGGTGGCCGTGTCGCTTATCATCAGGTGAACGACTTGCTCGTCACGTCATTCATTCTCATATAACAATAATTCTGATTTGGCTTCAAACCTATCACCATATTTTCTGTCCTTGTCCAAGAGATTCTTAAGGAATTATTTTTGGATACATAAAAATGTTGTTAATGTAATTAGTATGTTTGAAAGCTTTGAATAAATCAATTTTGTATAACATGGACAAACTGCACCCCGCCTGATGGTAAGCACCCCATGGTGGTGCAAGTCTCTAAAGGCAATGGTAACTGCTGCGTTGCTGATGCATTGCGTCCTTTACATATCGTGACATCCACATCTGTATCCCTGCCTTCTGAACTGAGGGCTGTGGGTTCGATTCCTACCCAGGACAAACATTTGTGTGATGAACATAGATGTTTGTTCTGCGTCTGGGTGTTATATTGTATTCTATGTATGTATATACAAACAAAAAGTATATAAGTATTGTATCAGTTATCTGGTTCCCATAATACAAGCTATGCTTAGTTTGTGGCTAGATGGCCCTGTGTGAAATGTCCACAGATATTTATTATTTATTAATGTATAGTATTATAGAGCTAGTATCAGTTTCAAACTATTAATCTCGGCATGTCGGTGATTTCCCCGACCTAAGTTCACGTGCCGATTTTCTACTCTTTGATCTATTGCAGGAATTTGCTCTGTATCAAATATCACGTTCTGACAACGTCACACTACCAAATTAATGGTGAACGTGATATGGAGCCTTGGGTGGTTCGGAGATAACTGGATGGAATACTTGAACGGTACCGCTATTGTATTTTATAAGGATGTATGTAGAAGAGTTTATGTTGATTTATATGACACTTGTGAGCAACTGGTGTACCAACAGTGATGGGGACTTATGTATAATACTCATTTTGTTTATTTCTTTTTAAGTTAAATAGGTTTGAGCTGATCATATGTTACGTAGAGATAAGCAACTTTTTGTCACTGTTTTAGTCACGTAGTAGTATCAGAAATAGGTTTTAGTTTAGATTAACTGTATAGGAAAATTCCCAAAAGGGTTCAGATCCGATTTTTGGTTCGGTGTTCTTTAGCAAATACCCAAGTCTTTTGGTTGATATGGTTACTTACGATAAACGTTAGATCACTACTAAGTATTTCAACTGGTAATATTATAAAATAGTAGCTCAGATAAATCCACGCGATCCATGCCGTAGATGCACGTCTGAGTTGGGGAAATCATTGATATAATCCTCCGGCAAACCAGCAAGGCCGATCATGCCGTAGCTCACGAGTAAACACAGTTCCTGAACACGACCACTCATCGCTCACTGTGCACAAACATACATTTCATAGTTGTACTCAGTGATCTCAGTACATCGGGTGGTCTACAGTCGACTGTCTAGTGTTTCAGCTGTTTGTGTGCAGAGCGGTCCTTATCCGTCGGCGGGTGACTTTGATCTATCGACGCGAGGATTGGGAGCAGGGGATGTGGTGTGCTAGTGTTGCCAAGGACAAAAATTTGGCTAGCCATGTTCTGATGTGTCATTTCTCAGTGGTCCCATCTTTTTATTCTGTCAAGTTGGAATTATTTTATGGACGTTGTTTTCTTATTATTATAATTATTCGCGTTCCATCTAGATTAATGGTACAATCACTTCCTCATTCCTTCGGAAATACTACGAAAATGCATACATATACTACTTGATTTTGAATTGGTATATTATCCCGAAAGGGGGTCAATCTACACCCCAAGGTAGACAATGTTTCTTCTACGACTTTTCTAAATTAATAGTTTTTCATTGAAGAAATGCCTTGTAAAGTTTACGTTCGAAGATAGCCAAGTAAGGCTCTCACAACTTGTGGGCTATCATGGTCCCAGTTCCCCCCTTGCGGGATAACATACCAATTCAAAGTCACCTTGTATACAGCCACAGAATGTTAACTTTATCTTGGGCAAAAATAATTAATTGCTTATAATAAAAAACCAATTACACTTCTCAGTTAGACATTATGCAGTTAAAATTACACAACATAATTGGCCACTTATTAAAAACTAACGTTCATCAGATTGCACTTGTTATGAAATTAATTTGTGTATGTTTCTCTTGTTACAGGTAAATTATCTAAGAAGCCTCAACCTTGCAGCTCTCAGAATGCCTTCAACAGTTTCACAAAACACATCTGTAAGTGAATTCCTAATTAAAGGGCTCTCCACAAGTATCCACACGGCGCGGCGTCTTCGGTGAGCATACCGCTTTATATACCGTAATTATGTTACGTTACGTGATCTACGGAATTAACTATACCCAGTCTCAATTTCGGAACATCCATTGTATAAATATTTTCTATTTATACAGTTGATAGCCTTCGCTAAGGCGGACTCAAGGCCCTTGAGGTCTACCGTTAAATACACACGAATATTACTATTCAGCGATGAAACTAATTGCTTCAATACCCTGTAGCTATAAGGCCGCTTACTAAATTGTCTATAATTCTTTTAACCGTAACAAAATCTAATAAAAACATTGAGCTTCATAGAAAGTTTATCCTCTGGGAACGCGTTTATGAAACCTTATGATAGCTCTGTAAGGAATCGTTTACACGGTGAAGTTTTGTTGCCGCACAGTCGCAAAAGCGCAGCCATACTAACTTGATTTTGACGCTGGCTGTGTATCTGTGATTCTATATCTCTACTCAAAGATTAGGTATACTTACATAACTATGTAATCAAAGCTTACAGAAGACGATTAATTTGCGATTCTATCCGATTAACATAACAATGCCGCGTCGCTACAGTCGCGATGCAATCATGACAGCCATTGAGAACTGCAGCCATTCCACAGTACTTAAACAAACACAAACAAACAACAAATTACAAATTAATCTGAGTACCTTTTGATTGTTCCTTTAGTTGCCCGATACAGTCAAGTACGAGTTGTAATATAGATTAAATAAACAAAGATGTCGGATGGTACAATAACACATGTATCGCTTGCTGGAGTTACGATAAATAAGCAAGGTAGCCAGCAATGATGTTGAGACTCCACTTAGTGTTGTCTTTTTTCTCGAAGGTCTTCACGCCAAGGATCAATGTCGTTGGCTTGGTTGCGAGATCAGACCCCAGTCTTTATTTTTTATTCACTCGTTTCTTAGAACTATTTCGGTGAATCTCAATAAACAACTAAAAAAAAAAATTGCCGATCAATCTGAGAACACCAACCTACAATCACTAAAACTATCTGCTGGCTTCACGCGAGTTACTGCTAAGATATCTGTACGCAACTAAACTACCCACGGATATACAAACCTGCGTTCCGTGACTCACCTGCATTTACAGTAGTAAAAGTATTTCTATATTTCACAGGAGAATAGATTATTTCTGAATTAGGAATGGCACGTACACTACATTAAAATCATTCCGGAGTCACCAAACACTCACACAGACACACACACCCCCACCTACCCTCAAGTACATACATAAGTTGTTGCATTCAGACATGCACACATCCATAGGCACAAAATAAACTTGCCAGCTTTACATACAATTGTAATAATATATATTAATACACAAACTACCTAATAATACAATTATAGTACTTTCCACATCCAAACCATGCCACACCACACCTCTCGTCCCCTACAAACACAACACACACTACATACAAAACTGAGATGTTTGCCTTTTTTGTTTGTTTATTTCTAGGTTAAAATGTAGCTTCATTCCACAAAAGGTTCTTATTTTTGTTACCTATTTTGTTTCTTGTTTAAATATTATTTTATTTTTTGCTAACGTCTGCTTGTATGTTTTATTGTATAACTGTCGAAATCGGAAGACACTAAATCCCACGACACAGGTCACCCTAGTGTGGGATTTAGAGCTCCTTCACATATTAATGACGTTTTTACATTATAACAATTTTCGATGTACCTATTTTAACTATTTTACTTTTTCTTTTGGTCAAATAAATTTATTATTATTAAATTTATTAATGACTGGAAAAGAAGAGTCGAAGTTTGGACTCTCAATATATAGCAGTAGATTCAATTAGGCCGCTGATGACGCTTGATGGGTTGATGATAATCGTTACTGCATCAGTTCTGTCGCGCTTTACGTATGCGATACATGATCGCTAATGTAGCGGTGCAATCGCGCAATAATATAACGCGCTTTTATTAAAATCGCCGTGTGTGCTAAGCTCTACTCCTCCGTATTTACTGGTCGGCTGAAAGTTACAGCACTCCGAAGGCTCGCCCGCGATACAGTCTCCGTTACGGAACGCGTATTTATTTTTATGTACTCTCACGATTATCTCGTAAACTCAATATTTATATTGGAAATTGCAATAACGCTCAAACGAAATGGACTATTTCGTTTTCCAGTGTTTCATCTATATTTAGTTTTATTCCGACTATTTTTGGCATGTTTTAATTTACTGTGTACTTCTTTTCGTCGAGTTTCACGTCGGCACATATAGTTTTGAAGTTCTATTATTTGCTTAAAATCAGTACTGCTACAGTTTCTTTTCAAAAAAATTAACATAACCGTGCCTTTGTTACAGACCTTTCCAATATCCTGCCCTGTCGCTGGTCTTCTGGTCTCCTTGAAGTGACAACCCTGAACACCCAAGATTTTCCCAACAACAATAAACATATCTTAGTGATGTACACCCACTATCCATCCTTAAGGCCGAAAATAGACAAGATAAAACAAAAATTCTACAAATATAATTGTCTATTGAAAATTCCTTTTCCTGTAGTTTCCTTGCCTTCTTCCTCAATCACTTCCTTGTCTATTCCCATTACTGGCTTAGTGCATACTGCTTATAAAACATTTCATCTTATTAACTAGCGGTTTGTTTACATTAGCTCTTAGTTAACTAACTGTTAATTACTATGTAGGGCCATACGCGTGGTAGGGAGAAAAAACCACGCATGTAATACATAATTGTGTCGGGAAATTAAACGCTGCAGCAGATAATAAATATAACATGCGTAGTAGTCGGATCCCTCTCTGATCAAATTAGATGTTGGAAAAAGTTACCCAGCACGCCTGCCCGCCAAATGAAAAAGTAATTAAGCCTTTTCAGTGTAATTGGTGCGAGACGATGGTGGTATAAAGCTAGCTGTAGATATTAAGCTTTGTACGCAGTTACGGAGTATCATGTTGGATAGCGCTAGAATTGTCCGCGTTGATTGTTGCCGCGGGGAGCCGATGGATGCAGGAGGCGAGCAGCCGCTGAAAGTGGCGCTCTATGAAGGAGACCTATGTTCAGCAGTGGAAGTCTGCATGCTGTTGATGATAATGGTGATGAGAATTGTCTGTATTTCTACCATTTGCGGTGCCGTAGGTGAGCATGAGTATCAAATTTCAGCTGGTGCTTCGAACTAGTGCCATGCGAGTTTATGAACTGACAATCCATTTCAAACGATTTTTGCAAAAGCTTGCATCGCCCGCTGCCGCGCAAGTACCTACGCAGGACACCCAAGTAGTACAACTTTTCTGTGTGAATGTTAGCCTTCATTTTTCATTTCAGACCCGGGTAGTATTCATTTATATTATCATCTTTTCGAATGATTTACATTATACGTGACTTAAAATAATTGTAACGAGTAATATTTAGGAGTTCACATTAAGTTAATATTTTCCAAGTTAAAACTAACATGATAAATAAATAATGTACCAATGAAAAGTTCATAGCTTTTTAACAGTGTTCGTTGCATGTCTAACGATATGAAATTACTAATCCATATCGTGCTTACTATACAATAACCATGCTATAAACACTGAAATTAGGTTTCCATTATAGATGCGATAGCAGTTACATGTAGTTTTCAATAAAGTCGTATGATAATTGTTGTTTATAGAAAAAAAGTTTGGAAAAGAAAATAACACTTTTAGGTCAACCTATCTACACCAAAGAGAAAGCTTAGCTATTGGCCAAGAGAAAATCTCGCATATTAGTCCAGGGATTGTAAAGAGCTTGATAAAGGTATAGAGAGGCATGTTTCCACTTTAAACTCTGTTAATTTGTTCCAGAAATTGTAGGTATTATACCGTTTTGTGCATGTGATAAAGCTTCCGTGCAATGCAGACCACACGCCTGCAAATATTTCTATAAGCTATAGCATAACTAGTAGTCACAAAAAAAGTGAGCTATAACGAGAATAGACGAATCTCTCTTACATCCTTTACAAAATACGATGGCAATAACCGTAGATAAATAATAAAGTAGCCATGTCTGATTAAATAGAACCCTCTAGAAGAATAAAAAAATGGGAATCTCAGAACCGGCTAGTTGTTTGCATACTCGTATGTGTACAGGTGAAATATTGGGAGGAAAAATCCCGGGAGCTACATCACGGATCAAGCAAATGGAACTACTAGGATCAGCCGTGGAACGGCATCAAAACAACACCAGCCACTGATTGGTGTCCGTGGTAAAGTAATTGTGATAGTCCAGTTGGCATTATACACTAAATGTAACTGAATCTGAAACTGCACATTTCTACTAAGATATTAGGATGATATTTAACCTGATCGATCCTGCGGTTTTATCCGGCTCAGTGGTATTCACTAACCAAGTAACGGGAGTCTGCTTATTATTCCCTTCGCCAGAGCGTGTAAGAGCTTCGAACACGGGTTAGGGACTTAGGTTGATCTGATAACATCGTGGTTCCTCAACAATCCTAATTTATGAAAATCCATTAGTTTAACTAAACTAAAGAACATACGTGATGGTGGTTGATGTGACTGAGTCTGCGGTTTTAAACCAAACTGCTATCTCTATTTATTTCTGAAAACTCGTCGAGGGTTGTTATAACGGTATAATGTGTCTATGTGCTCCCCCAAACTTATAGAAACCAGACCGGGATTATTAAATAATTATCCGGTTATTGCCCGTAATCACCTGCTTAGTTAACCTGGGTGGACCACGGGATTTTTTCCCTGTGTGGATTTTCAAGATATCTTGGTGTACCAAGGCAAACGTTTCAATAAAAAACCAACACGAACAGAAGACCGAACCCGTTTTAAACTGGACAAACCGAAAATCCTTTAGGTACAATACTGGTCGCAGTTTTAAGTACTGTATATTAGTAGAGCGTCTGTAGAATACGTCGCCCGCGGCGTTATTCTAAAAGTATTAATAAGTTATACAAGTAGCGAATGCCTATTGCCTATATACCTACCCTAAAGCCCAGAAGATTGAAATTTCAATACCTTTATTTAAGCACTGCTCTAACTGCCTCCCACTCCATTGAAATACCGTATCAACCCCAATTTTTGCATTTCTAGGACTATTTTAAGAGAGGTCCTCCAATTTAGACATACACGTGCCTTTAGATCCTCACAAAAATACCATTTAAGGCGAGTTTACGGATATCGAATCCCTAAGCATAACAATGAACCCCTATTCAGAAGCGTCGGTGGTATAAGCGAATATTTTTTATGTAAAATACTCTCATCGTTTACCGAATGATATATTATTTGATAGGTACCACACAAGTGCAAATAGATTTATTGTTAGTTATTAAATACGGATTGGCAATTTATTTATTTATACTTTAGCACAAAACAATGTACAAGGAAGGCTTAATGCTATGAAGCATTATCCGATCAACCTGGACGTGCAAGAAAAACAAGCACAACAAGATTCTCATATTATGAAGTACTAGCTGGTGCCCGGGGCTTCGTTCGCAGCTGAAGCTTAGCTGTTAATTGCGATCAAAATTATCATATATTTCAAGGTGCAAACTATCTATTATACCTGAACAAATTACATCAAGATTTATTCTGTCGTTCAGTTAACAGGTCCAAACACAGATTTACTTTTTAATTTATTATATCTATTAGTATGCAACTGTAGGTGTAGAATTGTAGATATTTATAGCTTTAGTTCCCTAGTGTAAACTAACTACCTTATTACAATTATAGTTATCATCATTATAATCATCATCATCAGCCAGAAGACGTCCACAGCTGAACATAGACCTCCCCCAAATAGCGCCACTTTGAGCAGCCGCTTGCCTCTGCCATCCATCCCCGTGGTTATACTAATTACTGCTCAATGCAACTAGCTACTCTACATTATTAGAAAATGAGCTGACTTTAATATTAGCAATGCTGACTTAGTTTTCAGTTGTATGATGAATACACAAAAATACAGTACGCCTAGCTACAAAATATTGAAACGTAAAACTTGGCTGCCATAGCTGGAATCCATTCCCGCCCATCGATATCCTAAACTCTACGCCATTTGATGGAACAATATCAAAGGAACAATACAAACCCGACCGACCTGTTATTGAGGGTATTGTTCCGAGGCAATATTCCAGAAATGTGTACCTACTGTACTGATATGACTATGCTATGACTTGGCGCACAAAATTCAGGAATGAAACGTCGGATCGGATGAGATGTCGTAAGTGAAGCGTAGATAAGAGGTTTTAGCACACGAATATGAAGGAGTATTCCTAAATAAATAAATATGTTGTACGATGTAACTTGTTCGTCGGTGAACGATCAAAAGCTATTGTACCTCGTTAATTAATATGAGGTATTAAATTAGAATTTTCCTAACATTGAAATGTCGCTGTAGAAACGTAGATAGGTAAGACAATTAACTTTTCCATTGTAGGTACAAAGTATTTACCTTAGAAGCTAATTTCAAAGAGGGCTTTGTTCCAGTAACGTTAAGTTAGGCTCTCCTCCTTTTCGCTATAGTAATGGTCGTGACAAAAACATCAAGTAGTACCTAGCAAAGAAGTCACGGGGTGAATGATCTAAAAGCCACAAAGCATGCACAGAGCGCAATAGTGTCGTGTTATTTTTTGAATCCACAAATTAATAAAACCAAAAACTAAGAGAATAAGATGAAAACTAGTCAATTAGCTAGGGTATGTGCGAAATGCGAATGGTCCTCAACTGTGGGCCTGGAACCCAAATTTATACAACAAAAATTTTTAAAGTAATTTAAACCTCGTTGTTTTGGGATGGCTGAACTTTAAGTTTTGGGAGGCGGACAGGTGTTGTTAATGTTTGATGCTGTGATCTGTTCGAATCCACGCATGAACAACTCTAGAACGGTGTAGCATGCCCTATAACCTAACCCTTTATTGTACAGTGCAGTACATTGGAGCTGAAAGGTGCACTCTGAACGTGTGGCCACTTGAATTGAAATACGACCCTCGTAGGGATGAGCCATGTGCATTATGCATTATACATATAGACATCAGATGTTTGTGAAATATCGGAAAATACTACATGATGAAAAAGTGTATACAGTATCGATCTAAGTGAATGTAGCGCAACTCTAGGCGTGATACGTCGTATTATCGTATCCTAATAATTGCTTAGTACTTTCAGAAAACTTACTTTTCGAAGACTATCGACTATTACAAACTAAAGTGAACACTGAATTTAAATAACAAAGAAGTCATTAAAAAGTCCTCACATTTTCAGGACTTGGTACCTAATTAACATATTTTTCATCACAGTTGCTCGTAAAGTGGCTCGTATTATCATCGATTTTAGAATGAAAATCCAAGAAATTTCCGACGCGTGCTTTTACATTACTGATGATAACCCGATTCAGTTAAGTTTGTGTCTCACTCAAGTTATACGCATATTTTATCATCATCATCATCATCATCAACAGCCTGAAGACGTCCACTGCTGAACATAGGCCTCCCCACAGAGTGCCACTTTAAGCGGCTGCTCGCCCTCTGCATCCATCGACATATTTTATCATCAGCATCAACAGTCTGAAAACGTCCAGTGCTGAACAAAGGCCTCCCCCACAGAGCGCCACTTTGAGTTGCCTCCTGCATCCATCGGCATATTTTATGTATTAAGTATCTCATATTAATTAATTTCAATTTCATTTCTTTGCGTTCCGGTGTGTTCGGTTTCGATTTCTGGTTAATAATTATACCTTCACAATGTAATACGGCGCGTTAAATAAGAAGCTTCACGACATTTTTTACAAAAGTTAATCAATAATACATACCTTGTTTTTTTCTCGCAAATGTGATATAAAACGTCGTATGACACGCGTGTAAGGGGGTGATCATGATCAACTTCCCACACTTGTATCATAATGTACTAATGTCAAAGATCTGGGGCCGTACTGTGAGCTCTTAGCGCGATTGAAATCAGAGCGTATATTGGATCGCAATGTTTTTTTTGTATGAATATTTTGACACGCGACCCAAAATAGGCTCTCTTTTGAATCGCGCTTAGAGCTCACAGTACGGCCCCTGGGCGGTTATTCTCTATGGAAACACAGATTCCACACGATACGAAACCACGTCGTTATCGTGTCTTGTTCAAATCGTGTCACAGCGTCAGATGTACCTTCACTTTACATTAAAGTTATCTTTATTTTGTATAAAATATATTGACATAAGTGTCATATCTTTTGATATGTTGATGTTTCGGAACGCGTCTCGGTAAAACATGCGATTTTAGACAGTTCAAATCGCGCCAATTCCAAAATCATTTCGCGCGGTTTTGTTTTCGTTTCATAGAGAATACAGTTACGCAGATTTCTTATGTAAGACAAGGAATTCGCGTGGTTTCGAAGTAAGGAATTGATACGGAATAATGGCCCTGTTGAGAGAGGGCAATGAAAAAATACTCGGTCTGTGGTTGAGAGTCTTGATCTTGCTAAGCATACAAAAGTTTCGTACGTAGTTACGTACTTATGTTCGCAAGAACGTCGTTCCGCGCGTTTTATCCAGACATCATTACCAGTGACCCGTATTTGCAGTGCAGTCCACTATTCAGTTCGCGATCCTTTTTTAGGATTTCACCTCAGAAATGTTTGAAATGTTTTCCCCACTATTTTGGTTTGTTTTGTCCTTTTTGCCTCTAAGATGTTTCACAATGCGAGTAAATAAAATAGAGACTTATTCCCAAAAAATACTGAATTCGCCCTATTTACATAGGTACCTTTTAAATTCAAAATAATTTTATAAAAGATGAGTAAGTAATTAGTCCTAGTTATAATAACTGTAACTTATACATCCAGCTGTATACCTGTATCTGTGTGTTTTTTTAATCTGTAGCTGTAGCGAGCTTTCTATCTTTTTTTAATGAGGCGCCATCTAGCGGCCATGTCCAAAACTAAGTCGCCACATGCACGATGTTGCTGGGATTTTATTTGTTTTGTGGTTCTGTAACGTTTCCCTCATCGTCAGTTTCTTCTAAAGTCCACCTGCGCTACCACCGCTAACCGCTAAGGTAGGTAAGACCACAGATATTAAAATAGTAGTTAACTACTATTTAAAAGACCTACCTGCACCTTAGTTCACTTTACCTTCCTTACCTAAGGTAGCTAGTACCTACCTACAATCCAGAGTCAATCAGATTACAGAAAAAAATACATGTAATGTTTTGGTTAATTATTATTGAATGTTAAAATAGGTATTATTCCTATTGCTATCTATCTATGATGTAGGGCGTATCCGTAATAGTAAAATAGGTATCTATGTTTGATTAAATTAACATGTGCTTGGGCTCTAAAGAAACCAATGCGACCGACTCGAATAAAATTGTGCGCCCAATGTAATTTTTTTCAAACTTTAAGTAAACACTAAATATATTCTACGAATAGATTTATAATTTTTAATTGCAGAGCTAAAGAACCAATTTGCATTCCCAAGAAATAAATAAATAAATATGTGTGGACATTTCACACAGCGCCATCAAGCCCTAAACTAAGCAAAGCTTGTACTATGGGAACCAGATAACTGATATAATACTTAGATACTTTTTTAAATCCAAGAATAACTAGTACACTTGCATTTTTAATCCTTTGCTCGTTTTATTACTACTAAGTGTATAAACAACATGTAGAAATTCGGCCAGATTTACGGCTACATTACGGACGGACTACATTACCCACAGTAAGTAAGGGCCAGCTCATCGACACTCAAACAAACACGTCATTTTATTTATTTATTTATACCTTAGCACAAAATAATGTACAAGGTGGACTTAATGCTATATGTATATAAATATTTTCTCTCTATTACTTAGGTACTTAAAAAAACACAGGGCAATAAAGCCATCTTATGATTTTATAGCGCATCGCACTTCCCCTTTCTTTTACCTGCAATGATAACCTCGTAAACCCACTAAGAAATAAATTTGCTCGTGATCTCATTAAAAGGACTGCTATATTACCACGTGGAATAATTCCACTTTTTAAACCTACAGCATACGTCTTTACGTAGAGATGGCAGAAGACGGTATAGACAAATTAATATTTGGCCAATAAGATACATAATGAAGCAGACACGGCAAACTACTACCTATACTGTCTCATAGAGCACTTGTTTGCCTCATTTGCTATTATTTATTCTATGCCTCAGTTCGATCTGCATCCATTGTTTCCACTGTATTCTAATAGAATGGTTATTATTATTACCAACGTCTATTATTTCCATGCACCATGCCCATCTGTAACTTGATACTTCGCCTCATAGAGGTTATCAGACCGCCCGCTGTCTGCTGGGAAGACTAGCTACAGTCTACAGTCATTATGAGGGGTAAGTATTTCAACCGTTAAACGTTGCTTAGGCTTCGCTTTGTTCCAGGCTAACGGTTAAACGTTAATTCCTGCATTGAGACGCGGAGTTCTAAACTAAAAAAATAGTTGTTCGCTAGTTATATAAAGTAGAATATTTTTTTTGCATAGAAGTTTGGAAAACCCTGTACAAAAAAAATACGCAGTGTGAACCACACAAGTAAAAGTAAAAGTACCGTAAGTGTAAGATGGCTATCATAAGAGTTCTTCAGGGTCAAAGCATCTCGATGTCCTCAAGCACCACATCGACTCTCAGCTTACACATTCGCTTACCATCAGGGCGGGTCCTCAGAGCAATAAATGTTGAAAAAATTAGTGGAAATCCCACTTATTCCTATGCAAAATTGATAGGGAAATGCTACTTCTTTTTTTTAATTTAGTCTAGTGACCTTTTACCATAATTGGGATTCGGCTATCATCCAGATTTCAGTACTTGACTAAGTCCTAACGACCTCAATTATTGTAAACGTCGTGGTTTACCTAAAGAGAGATTATAATAAATACATTTCCATGAAAGTTATTATAAATGTTCGCTAATAATACCCCGTCCAATCATCGATACAAGATTGGAATCAGCTCTGAAGAGCCTACGTAACGACCTGCCCGATACACGATTGAAACCGTCTAAAGGAAACTGAGAAACCGTAAATGTAATGATGGACCGAGATGAGAATTGCTTTTGGGATTCTTACACAACTGTGGATCTATGTTTTCCTTTAACGTTGATTTTATGTGTGTTGTGAAATATGATATATCTCTCGATTCAAGTTGCTTTCAATAAAATTATTTTGTAAAAAAAAAATATATTGTCATTTGTGTTGTCCCGGCGGCCTTCGAGCATCTGGAGAGTCCGCTGGCATAAGATTAGGACCCATTACGTGGGTGCCGTAAGAGTATGGTAAGGCAATATCCAAGGAATAGGCAGCAGCATTTGCCTCGGTTTGCATTATCATCTACTGCGATTACCCTGCCAATAGTGGTGATTGTGGCAACCCCCTCTCACATGATCAATAATGGAGTCGATCTTATAATATTCTTTTTGATAGCTTGGCTGAAAACTTGAAGAACGCAATAAAGGGATCCTATTGCGAATGTTCACTGATGTGAAGACTCCCAAAATTAGAAAAGTTATCTGAGTGTTTATCCGAAATAATGTATATTATCATGTTCCCAATTACATTGTACCTAATATTATATATTCTGTAGCCCATTACATAGCAATAAGTAATATTAAAAGTACAGTATACGTTCGTGGTCCTATGAAAAGAATATAATAAAAATCCTTGACCACTGGCGAATATTATGTTTTACGGAGAGATTTTTGTGATTTATTCGATTCCTATATTGAACGAGCGAACTACCGTTTCGCTTAGGAAATTGATTTTTCCTTTCACCTTGGGATTAATGGCGGGGATTTATTCAATGACGGTAACAGCGATTTTCCATTAGTGCATGCACATCACATGCATGGTGCTACATGCACAGTTGTACATCTTTCTACTGATTTACCTATGTTAAATAACTCGGACTATAGGACTTTAAGGACGGAGCTACAGAGCACGAAAAAAATATGCGTCACCCCCGATGCAACACGTCATTTTTTTTCTCTCTGTGGACGGAATCCATCTAGGTTCAAATCCCGTTAGTGAGTACATTTTTTCCTTTAAATTAATAATGAATGTAGATAAAAGTTGTAAATGACGTGATCACACAAAGCCTTAATAGACATCACAACACCGGCACCGGCTGTGCAGGCGGGATGCATCCTACGAGTACCGGATGGGGCACGACCCTGACCGAAATTACTAAAATACCTAGGGCTGCTGCTCTGACTAAAGGATATAATTTTTTAACCCCATTAACCAACGTCCTACCTTCGACAGTTTCGACTACATTAGCTCACTTCGCCTATTCGTTCATGAAAATAATAGCTCGTACCTACAGGTGTCATAAAAACCACCTAAAGGAATCGGTGGAGCAGGGAAGGTTCCTCTGTATACTCTTCACTAATTGATGTGATAATTAAGAGTATGTGGTGTAGGACATGTCAACGTCTAAATTGTTGATTAGCTGTTTTATTATATTGTTTTGTTTGAAATGTGATTTGATAAAGTGATTCTTAACCAGTATTCAAGATAATTTGTTCTGTCGTTTACAGATCATCAGCTCTTTTCTAGTGGATGGGAAATATATTGTTTTTCGGTGACAACCCTAAATCTAATGTCCAATAGTGTGGAATGCTCTTCACAGCCGTTAACGGACCACGCAGGCATTCGACTATAGTCTGGAAACTTAGAATAGAATGTTGGAAACGACATATTTGTTGGAATAGTACTGTCTGATTTCGAATGTTATCAACGCATTTTTGGTCAATGATATCTAAAACTTAGTCTGCTTCTAGAGCCAAAATGAAGTTAAATAAATAGCTTCATTTCTCAAATACTTGTACATATTCATAAAATGTGTTATTTTGCCATTTCTAATAGAAGTGGGTGATTTTTTATTTCTCTGTAAGTAAATAAGAATAAGAATAAGAATAAATTTACAGCATAAAGGGTTACAGAAAGATTATAATTTTTTATACGTTGGTATCTTGACGAGGTTTACAATTTTCTGTTAAATAAAGTATATAGGTAGCTTATTATTATGTGACTAATTGCATTAAGATGTAATTAAAAAATTAAGGTACCTTATTTATAACCCAATGCAACATCTCATGGTCACGTTGAGAACCAAGCTAGGAAAAACCTGTGTTATGGCCTACAACGCTCCCCCTCGAGTTTCACTAAGTCTTTTAACATAGGATAGCAACAGCAAACAGTAACATTAGCATACCTATTAATACAATAGGTGATACTTAATTATTTCATTAAAACGAAAGTGAGTTTATTCGAATAACTTTTTGAGGGTAGTTGATTAACAATGTTTGATTTCTTTAAGACAATCGACCGTACTAACAGCTATTTTACAAGTGTGTGAAAATGTTAGCTACGTTTGTGTGTGACAGTCTGATACGTTACACTAAACATAAAGTGTGTGATACACAAGGAAGGATATGGTGACAAAAAAATTGGTTGAGTGCATTGTGTATTAGCGGGTGTAGGTGTAGTTAGTACTGGTGTTTTCAATGATTACCTGTTTGCAGGTAATCATAGCCTGTTTGCTTATTATATATTATCTGTTACCTATTGTTATCTATTGTACAATTATATTGCTAACTAAGTAATAAATATATTCTTAATGTAGTTACTTACTATTTTTAAACATAACCATGGGTAGAAAAATTAAACTTATCCGCTAAATATACACATAACATAAGTACTTAATAATTTCTAACTTACTACTAAAGTAGGTATACTATACAAAAAAATACAACAAAGCTTCAGAATCAGTAATATAGGTTAGTTGCAGAAACCTATATAGGTGAATTTAGGATTGAACCATATAACCTAAAAATGTAATTAGTCCAATCACTCGTAATAGAGGCTATCTGCTCTGAGCATTATTGGCTTATACAACTAACAACGATATGATAAATTAGGTATATAGTTGTAGGTTATTTATTCACCAAAAGAAGATGGTCATGACAATGACTCTCATACTTATAGGTAGGTAGGTAGTTGCAATCACAATTAGTTCTATCCTTCCACTTAACATCACCACTCACACACAACCAAAATATAACATGAGAGGCGTACTTACACAGCCGCAGGCTATACGGTCCAACAGTCCACACTCCGTACTCTTACACGCATGCAAATTTCTTTAGAACCAATAATATTTCGTAGCACAGGTTTGTGCTTGTGTTGAGTGCGATAGTGCAATTCAGACCACAGAGACGTAAACCAATGGTATGTGAGCATTTTTCTGTTGGTATGTAGTTGATTTCTGTCAGAGTGCGATTTTATCAATGAGTGAGTGTATCAGAGTACCCGTGCTAACGTGAATATATGAACCTTGTTTCGATTTTGCGTGTAGGTGTAATATAGTAAGAGAGGCTGATGAGATGATGTTTAGTATACAAGAATTAACTATACATATACCCTAAATAAATGGTTAGGCAATAGCTAAAATAGGTATAAATATAAGGTTTATGCGATTGATATTATTAGATTAGTTAGTATTTTTTTTAATGGTATTTTTCGTTCTTATTAAATCGTGTTTTATATGATAATTATAGTATTAATTACGTAGTAGATGTAAATATTATGCAGTAAGTAGCCAGTTGTGTAATTTGACCCTTAAACACAATAATAGTTACCTAAATTAAATTGTAATGAGTTTCAAAGTATTTTTAATTATATATTTTTATTTTAACTTTAATCAGTCGCAATCACATTGGTGTACCAGAGACTAGTGATAATTTATTTATTTATTATTATCGACTACAATTTAATACTTGAGAATTGTTATATTAAGAAGTTTATACATAGTATTATACATAATTGTTATATACACACATAATAATAATTTACAACACATCGAACGTGTTATTTACATATACTTTATGATATACGTACAAAAACACACAACCTGTACTTAAGCATATTTGAATTCAATTACTGCAGTACAGATTGCCCCTAGTCTGGTAGGTATGCTTTTATTGTTGGGTATTTTATCTGAGGGGTAGAATAAATGCTTCTGTTGCATCATAGGACTGCTGCAACAACCACTGTTTGATGGTTTTAATAAGATTATGTCGATTAAGTGTAAATATTGTAAAGGTTTTATTTAACTTATTGTATAAAAAAGGTCCAAGATAATGAGGGTGATTTCTTGAAAAACTTGTGTAAATTTTTGGAGTTTTGCAGACTATGTCTTTTCTTCTTTTTTGGGTGGTTTTATGATCTTCTTCGAGTGGGGTTTTTAAGTGTTGCTTTGTTATTAGTTTTAATAAAAACAATTGACGCACTGTTAGTACTTTGCATTCATTATACAATTGATTTGTGGGATACCTATACGGTTTAAAGTTTATGACTTTTAGAAGTGATCTCTGGGCACGCTCCACTTTAATAATTCTGGTTTTACAAGCGGCTCCCCACAGTAAGATACAATAATTCAGAACTGACTGTGCTAGGGAAAAGTAAACTGTTTTCATTAGAGTAGAGGCCGCCACATGCCGTAACTTCTTGAATGTAAAAATGAGCTGGCGTGTTCTGGCAGAGACAGCATCTATCTGGGCAGACCAGTTAAGGTGTTCATCCAGAACAACGCCAAGGTACTTAACAGTTTTCGCCTTATCTAGGTACGAGCAGGAACAGTTTAAGGTTGTGTCATTGCAGTTATGTGCTTTTAACGTAACTTTGTTTGAGTGGTGATCTTTCCTAATAGAAAAGGTTATAAACTTTGTTTTATTCAAATTTAGCGATAGTTGATTTTTCCGTAGCCACATCATAATAATGCTCAGCCCTTTTTCTGCATTTTGCTGGGCCTCTTCCCAAGAGACTCCTCTAAACAAAAGAACAGTATCATCAGCAAAGCTGATAGTTTTCCCTTGTATTGGCATGTAAGAGCTAAGTTCGTTAAGGTATATTAGGAAAAGGGTGGGACCGAGGACACTTCCCTGTGGGATTCCATGTGTGACCTTGAGCTCATCGGAAATTGAATCACCAATTTTGACTTTTTGGAATCGACCAATCAAATACGAGGAGAATAGTTGCAAGGGCAAACCTCTAATGCCGATGTTTTCCATTTTGTTGATAAGGATGGGGATCGAGACGGTGTCAAATGCCTTCGCAAGGTCGAGAAAGATGCCAATACATTTCTTTTTGCTATCGAGGCATTCTGTGGCATATTCTGTTAATGTGTATACAGCATCCTCCGTCGACCTGCCCGCCCGGAACCCGAATTGAGAGGATGACAGTAATTTTTCATGCTGAAGATATGATATCAATCTGTGGTTCATCAACTTTTCAAGAACCTTAGACAGGACGGGCAGTATTGAAATAGGCCTGTAGTTGTTCACAGCGTCTCTAGCCCCACTCTTATGGACAGGGTGTATGATAGATTTTTTTAACCCATCAGGGAAAACCCCTTGTGAGAAACACAGGTTGAAGATGTGGGTCAAAATTGGAGCCAATAGATACTTAGCCATTTTAAGAAAATTATTGGAAATGAGGTCAGAACCCACGGCAGATTTGGTCTTCAGGCAACCAATTATTTTCAGTACTTCATCACAATCTGTCTCAATCAAGACGAAGGAACGTGAATGAAATTGCTTAGGCATAGCTGAGGACAATTTGTTTTCATCGACATTGGGGTCTATTTCATCCGCTAAACGACTACCCACGTTTACGAAAAAGTGATTAACATCATTCAAGTTATTGCGCTTGCTTTTTTCTTTGTTATGTAATAATTCAACAGGTGGTACTTTTTGTTTTTTTGTATTTGTAATTTCTTTGATAGTGTCCCAAGTTTTTTTTGGATCGTTGACGCATTCTTCTAATTGTAATTTTTCGTATGCATTTTTTGTCTTTTTTATCAGTAGTTTACAGTAGTTTCGATATCTGCGGTATGTGATTGCAAGAATTTGGTCGTCTGGATTAATCTTAACTTTTTTGTGAAGTTTGTCTCTGTGTCGTAAGCACCGTAGAAGGCCTGAAGTCATCCACGGTTTAATCGTTTTGTGTTTGGTTTTAATTTTAACGATTTTTGTATTATTTTTAATCGTGTTCGTAAGCATACTAATTAGCATGTTCATTGCAGTTTCAGGATCATCGATATTTAAAATTTTTGTTAATTCCGTAGCTTCAAGGCTATATATTACGTCTGGGTAGTTTGTGATAGTTCTATATGACTGAGCTATTTTGGTTGGGTAAACATTGGTAAGGCAGAGTAGTACAGGATAGTGATCAGTTAATTCCGTCAGTATAACGATAGCTTGGGCTAGAGATGATGTCTTTAGGATTGCATGATCAAGGCAATTTGAAAGTCTAGTTGGATAATTATGTGCTGGCAATAGTCCATTCTCGGCCATCATATTTAAGTAGTGCTCGCTTGATCTATCAGAGTTGTTACATTTAATATCGATGTTAATATCACCCATTACGGCAATGTTTTGAAAAGTTGCCACACTATTAAGATGGCTAGCTAGCGAGCATAAAAAATTTTCAGTATTTCGAAAGGATGGTGGTCGGTATACGCCAATGATAGCAGTTGTGGTTCCTATTTTGACTGTAATGCAGTTACAGTCTTCCAGACAAGTCTCTTCAACTAAGCAATCCAAATCATTTTTGACATAGATGATTACTCCATCATTTTGATTATGAAGGTGTTTAGTAGAAAAAGATATATAATCACTTAATAAGGGTATTGGTTTGTCTTGAGCCAGCCAACATTCTGTCAGAATTATAACGTCCAAATCTAATTTTAAACGTGAGAGAAGTAGAGTTAAGGTGTCAAAATTTTTGTAAATACTATGAATATTTTGTGTGAGAATTTTGAGTGGTCTTTTTGTGGCATTCTCATTGATCTGTAACCTAGAGGCACAGTCTTCAGGAGATAGAACATGACTCTCGGAGACTTTAATTGTATCTATGTCAGTGTTTATACTATTTAATGTATCCATTTTATTTTAAAAAGGTGTAGGTATAGGCAATAGAGTAAGTAGCTTTTCAAGTTATTATGCAGGTTAATTTGTTTTAATGTGTAAATTTTTTACTCAATTTTGCGGTAAAGGAATATATATTATAACTACTATTCATACAAAAATGTATGCATGTGAACAGTATGTATATTGGAACAGTTTTTATATATAATGTACTTAACCTTACAAATAGCACTAAGAACTCAATTTAAGTTGCTCGATCTGTGTCTCAAATACCTGTGAAGTGTACTTACTGACCTACAGAAGAATAAAAAAAACAGGTCCAAAATGCCTGTATAATAGCAAGTAGTAACCTTGTATATGGTTTTGATAATTCGAGCTTGGATACACTATCCACATTTCCATTTCAACTAAATCAACATCTAGCTTGTAAATCAAGGTTAACAAAATTTACGATTACGTGTAAGACTGGTGTAGAGAAATATTGTACCTACCTATATGGAGCGTGTCATTTCTGTGTCCGATTAACATCGCGACATGACGCCCCGCGGGCACGTTAAATGGTAATTGATACACGTTTACTTTATAGCAATGTATTGTGTGCAACTTTTGGTTGTCGTAATCGTCTAAGACGGCTCTATGAAAGTAAGTTCTCCATACCACACCATTCTCTGGTACTTTTTACTAAACCAAAACAACGATTAACCTATTGAGTTATATGGCATGCCGGATACTGGTATCTATAATTCTATTGAAGGTTTCCAACCTAGTCCTTATCTTTTCCTGATGCGGATCTAACCGCAACTCTCAAGAGTGCATTTTAATTGAACGCATCTAAGTCTGGCAACTTCACTCATCAGGTAAAGTATCTTGGAATATCACGTGAAACGCGATACGCAAAAAATTGCTGAGTTAACGGATCAATATTCGATAAGTGCAGTGCACCTTTTGTCCAAATATAGGTACTATTCATTTGACCTCCTGCCGAAACCGGCTCATTCCAATTTCTTTCTAAAAATACTTACCTTATTGATTTCTAAATTATCACAATCCAGTGTTTTATCATAAAGTCATAGAAGCAGGTTTATTCTAAGCATAAAGTACTTTCAAGCACACATTAGATATGCTGAAGTCACTCATTAAGATATATCTAGCAACCTAGCAGGTTTATTCTAATCATAAAGTGCTTTCAAGCACACATTAGATATGCTGAAGTCACTCATTAAGATGCATCTAGCAATCTTAGACTGTCCTACCAACTACACGGCACATCAAGCTTTCACTCTCTCTATATCGATTACAATAACTGAAGTACATTATATCAATCTCCCCGCCTCTTCGTCAGCAAGTAAGTACACCGGATCTACCCTCAAGTGGAGATGAACGATACGGTTTCCCCCCCCCCCCACCCCCCCCCACGCCTACGCCATATCGGCTTCTTATAATTAAATAGGCGTAAAGGCGTTCAAAAACAAACCAAGTTTGTTCTTGTTTGAACGAAACTTTGTAATTATTATTCTTCAAGTCCACCTTAGGGTTAACCAAACAAAATTGAATCAAACCGGCAATCGTAAACAAATCGTAAAATGTAAGATAATACTATATGCGTTCATGACTGAGGATTGGCCTTTTAACTTATGCTAAATGGACAATAATGAGGCTTCATCATTACCTCGCCACACGCACAAAATGCCTGATTATGTTTCACTATTGCACTGAAGCTAAGAAACAGAGAATCGCGCAGACATGGTATTTGAGGCATTTGAGCACACTTCGAAGTTAAGTATGATAAATAAGGGTTATGCCCTGAGCTCCAATCGGAACAGATTGCTAGGAAGTGCGGGAATGTTTTGCATATGACTCCAATTGAGTGTTTTTGGTAATAGAGGTGAGAATAATTTTCATATACGTACTTCCGATTAAGAAGAGGCGGGATAATTTTCTCATATATCATTTCCTAGTTATCTGCAGCGGATTGTACAAAATATTAACTTTATCCAATGTAAGTTTACTTATTACACCTCTGCTTCAATCACATGTGGACGAAGTAAACAATAAACTGCCATATCCAAAACGCCGGCCGGCAGAAAACGCCGTGCTCCGCAGAGCGTCGAGCACGTCAGATGGGCGGGAATAGCGCGCCGGCCGCCCGCCTCTAACCCGCGCCAACACAATTTGAGAACCGAATGCATTTAAAAAAAAATATTTGAAAGTTGTATCTGGTGAGTGTGGATTTTTGTGATTCCGTGCAAAAATGTTAAAAGTGTGATGTAATAAAAGTGAACGAATTTCTTAAATACAACCGAATTTATCGGAAGAACTCGTAAACAACAAGTGCTCCGTAAATCATCCGATATTGCTCGTAAATTTATTAATGCTAATGAAGTCAATTTGCATTAAGATTTAATATGCGTTTGACAAAACATTGCATTATTTTATGACAGAAAGATGATGATATTATGCACGTAATGTATCGAAGTTAGTGTATGTACTACCTACACGTTTATGGGTCGAGTAAAAAGGGTCGGGATGACTTTGGGATTAGCAACAGGCGAACCTATGTGCCAAGGGACCGAACGGGTTGACGCGAGACTATAATACGAATTAGTTTCCAGCTTGGCATTCGATGAAAAGGGTATAATAATTGTGTCAATAGAACAGTAGGTGATTAATGTTTACATGTATTATCTGTAGACTGGTACAACCACAGAGCAAAAAAATGCTTAGCTAGGTGCGAAGCGTCATTTGTTTCAATTCTCTGTGGCAATTTTTTTCCTATAATTTCTGATAAAATCAATTTGAATCGATTACACAAACGTCAAAAACCTGATATTTGAAAAAGCTAATTTTGTGAGGATCCATTAATATAAATCTGTGGGGGGCCCCCCTTGCCGCGCGTGGCGTTTTATTGCAAATTTTATTTATGTACCTACTTACCTAGTATATTGTAAACGTTGTTTAATATCGCCCTTGAGCGCGTTTCCTTGTTTTTCCTCTTGGTCCCGGGCGGGATCAAAGAAACTGATATGTAACGAATGCTTGTTCGATATTAAAATTAGTAGAATTAAGTACCGGTCCCATAATGTTGAGTAGAGTTTGTATATTATAAGCGTTAAAAGGATGGCAAAATACGCTGCCTAAGCAGAGATACATTCGATTTTTAAAATAATTTTAATGACACAAGGAATGATACTACATAGACATGTAATAGGGTGAGTTCTGTGGATATAGACTTAAATATCTGCTGAATAGCCGATGGATACTTTCTACTTTGCCAGAGGAGAAACCAACAAAAAAAAACATTGTAATTGTCTCTTGTTAAAACCAGAATTAACTTCACAAAACGACAGTTCAACAGCATTTTATAACGTTAGTCGCAAAATTATTACAATTATTTGTACAGTATAGATTCAATTGACCTCACTTCTTCCACATAATTACTACACGTTGACAACTTAAATAAATGGCTGTTGTCCGATAGAAAGCACTCCTGTAGCAGTTTAGTACGCATTCCTCATTCGTGTAATTGTGTTTTATGCAACGGTGGGAGTGTCGTAAACGTTCGGTTAATGTTTTACAGCGGGTTTGTGGATCTACCGGCCCTTAGTTTTCGGCCTACCACACCGTGACCCAAGGGATTTGTGTAAAAACGCCGCGCGATTGAAAACTCTAAATAAATTATTGCGAAGCACGCAGTACCTACCTATCAAAGTTAGAAAGTGAATGATTTTGATATCGCACGTCCAAATGAAAGTGTATTATAATTATCTTAGTCCATGTCGTCAGCAGTATTTTGTATTTTGTTTTATGTTTTTAAGTTCGTTTTTTGTATGTATAAAAAACATAATTTTTTGTAATAAAATATAACTGACGGGATTTTATTTCAATAGATTTTAATTCTTATTCGGTATCAGTGGAAAATTAAAGAAACCTAAATTGACCACAAAAATGCAACATTGCTGCCACCTGCATTTTGTTATCGACCCTGCTACCTTTCTTATCGCTTAATTGCCCAATCTTGAACACCCTATTTATTTCTCTCTTTCTCACTTATCACCTCTTTGGGCTTTCTTTCTCTGCTCCCTTTCTACTCCCATGTTCGCGCCTATTAACGGAGCCCTATATCGCTTCCCCTCCTGACATGGATCCATAAATCCATCGCCACATCGCACCGTTTCACTCAGTTCCATTAAAGATCAATCTGTTCGCACATTTGAGTAAATTGATTGCAATTCTTAAAATCGTTGAACATTTAAAAACGAAAAAATCTTATACCGCTGCAAAAAACACAAAATCGATTTTTAGCACCGAAATTTTAAGGTTTTCACACCAGCATGCAGTTCAGTCCAGTGTTTGTGTACTCTTTGCTGTACAGGAGCCGTACTGGGAGCACTTAGCGTGATTCAAAACAGAGCCTATATTGGATCGCTTGTCAAAATCTTTATACAATAAATACAAAGCGAAAAAGAAAACGAAAAAAAATAGAGTTACCCTACAGCTGTCTGTGGATTGTCCTAACTAAGACTTACCCCCGGTTTCTCATACATTTCTTAAACTTAAACTCACGTCAACTTACAAATACTGAACGCTCATTGGTTGCCTGTTGATCATCGGTTATCTTCAACCAATAAGCATTCAATATTTTTAAGTTGACATGAGTTTCACAAACGTAGGCCGGAGGTAAGCGTAGTCCTTCATTATTCCAATCGGATATCAAAAGACAAACATAGTTGAAGAAGGTCGAAACTCATAAAGGGCTGTTGGAACCTTTCAATCAAGCTGACATGTTCAGCTCCATGTTCATTATAAATAGCTGTAACCAGCATAAGCAGAGCTGCGTACGACTTTGACATGTCGTCTGTATATCCCCAGACGGAGCCGCGTCTCAATCAATAGCGCCAATTTGCAACTCCCAGCTGGTATCCCTAGCACGGTTAGGTTTAGGTATCATAAATATCTGATAAACCTATTAGAATTGAATCAATAACGAATGACTGGATGAAAGGGTTTATTGGATGACCCCATCCAATCTCTAAACTTAATTGATTCTGTTAATATACTCGATTGCTTATGTACTCCTATTTCATTATAATCCTTAGTGGATCTCCAAACTCTCTAATATCTTTTGTTTTAATTGAAAATCCCACATTGTAGTGTCATTCACTCATTTTTGATACCTTACTGAAAGGTCCTTCGAGCTGTACATCAAGACTAAGCTTACAACTCTCGTTAAAAAGTTACTTTTATATATTAATGCCGCATTTTATATTAACAACCACTTATAATAGTCGGTAAGATGGCATTTTCAGACTTATTATAGTTACTTTAATATTCGAGCCTTGTTTAAAAACCACAGACTATCATACCAGCCACTTTTGTTTCGTTTTTTAAAGCACATTATATTATATTTAAAGCACATGGCAAGGTATGACCTTCCCATACATTCGGTCGGTTTGGTCCCGTTCATTTTTCCCCGAGGTTTACTCACCTCTTTGATATGTAGACCATGACTCCGACCACTCCAATCAATAGGTTCCATTAACACTGCGTTTCGTTCACTCACTCCATCTCCAACCCGTTCGCTCATTCCGATCACGGAACGGCTTTCATATGCTAATTCAAGGGACCCTTCAGAAAATTGGGGTCGATGACAGAAAGCATTGATGCTTGTTATTCGATGTAATTAGCGATGTACCTATTTTTATAGTACCTACAATGTTTATAGAGTCTTTATTTAGTTAAAAGGCTAAATTTATTGAACGTAATATAATGTAAGTAGATATTCTATCACCGAAAGAGAAAATATTAACAAAAGTAAATCAAACGAAATAATATAAAAAACCTAGGTATTAAAATTAACCTGTGTTTTACGTCATCCTAGCAAGTTGTAACTTTTCGGTCCAAAACTTTAAGATTCATATTATTGGTAGTTGTCATTTATACAATTTAGTCGACCTACTGAACCGTAACCTACGGTTCTATTTATAGTATCCAGGTGATGAATATTCAAGTGTATTAACTAAATCTCTAACCGAGCCGCAACCACCGGAAACACCGCAGCGATTTATCTCCGAAACAAATTGTCTAAATTATCATATCGCTAACAGGTAAATTGTCTCATTTACCCACGTAAACGGCCTTTATTCAGGCAAATGGCGAATTGTATCTTAAGATAAGGTAGTGCATCCGAGAATAGGCTGCGGTGGTGTGAACGGACTGTATTATCTGTAATCCAGGTCACTGCACATCGGTGTAATATTTGCGGTTATCGATTCACTAATTTGGCTCGAGAACTGGATCTGATGTGATTCGTATTTGTTCGTATGACGAGCTATTTACACGATTTTTATTTCAAGCATTTCGTTTCATTTCTGAGAGGTATGTGGCCTTGCAGGTTTCTTGAAAACTTGCCCTTACGTAGACGTAAGCTAAATAGCAGTCTGGCGGTTCCGCTCAAGTAAGCGTAGGGAATACATGGCAAGGTCAAGACCTTGACCTGTAGTCCAGAGGCGACACGTGACACGCCGAGAATCTCAAATCTGAAACCACTGACGCAATAAAATATAATCCCCTACGTGTATTGTGACTAGGAAATGTGCATTATGGGGAATTGAATAAAGAACTCCGTAATGCCTTAAAACCTGGGCTTAAAACTAAGCGTTTATCTGAATTAAAAAAATCTACCGACTCTCAAGATAATATACAAACTATAGATCCATCTACAATGTAAATTGTATTTCTGTAGTGTTGTATTGTATTGTATGTCTACTACTTCTGATCAAATTACATCTTCTCAACACCTGTTCCATCTCGACATTGTGCCGCATTTCTTAGCACACGTCACACAGCCAGACTCAAGGGTGCTCGGCATTCACGTCGGCACGGGGCTGACCTTGAGCCCGTCTCATTCCGCACCTGTACCTGCCATCTTCACGTTTAGCATCCAAAGCTGGAACTTTTTGTCGTTTGAATAGGCTTCTGGGGGCTTAGACCGACTTATGGAGATACCTTTTGTGAAGGGTTTTTATGTGGAGAGCAGGTTTTTGTCTCGCAGTTTGTAATCGATATTGTTGCCTTAAGATCTCGATGTTAATGTCAAGGTAAAGAGGGATAAAATCTTCACGTTTACGAAGAAAATCTTTATTACGTCACCAAAATCGTAGTGCTTCGACTTCTAATCGGCTTTAATTTGCAAAGTAATAAAACTGTGTAAGCCCCAAAATCCCGTAAATACGAAAACAGGTTTAGAACTTCGGCCAATTGGAAGTCGCCAACAGACAAACACTTTTAATTTTAAAGTTTTCAAAACAACAACATCCAGCAGTTTAGCTTTTATGCGGAAGTTCCGCGAAGAGCGTTCCCGTGTATTTCCGAGTTCCCTTGTTATCGTCTGCTAATGGTTACGGGCGTTACCTTCTCACCTCACCGCACAACCCGACAAGGGTATTCCCCACGTGAAGCTGGGGACTCACTTAGAAGTGTAGCACGTAATGTATCTGATGTTTCTGATAATGTATCAAGTGAGTTGAGTACCTACGTAGGCGCACCGCTCACCCGCGTAATACCTACTCACTTTGATACACCTCTGAGAAGTGAGAACCCACCTTAAAGAATCTCGTAGGGGGCTTGTAGAGTATCAGACACATCAGCTCTCTCATTGAGTACCCAGCTTTACTGTATATAACTATATGCTTATTATGCTGGACCAAGTAACAGCTGTGTAACCAGACTAAGTTTCAGACATACTAAATTACCTTGAATATAGGTTCGCAAATATTAGTTTAGTAAAGTACTGCTATCGGAATGGGAGCAGCACAGACCACTGCGAAGGGATATCATGTATTCTATACTCTAACGTTCAAACCTTGTTCAAACGTTTAGTCGTGTAGATGTAACATAATTAGACAAGGAAAAAATAATAAATAAATAAGGAAATTTTCTTTATCTTACAATAATACCATGAATAATAGCTGAGGTAGCATATTGTCAAACCCACCATCTGCTGAGTTGTTGTCAAACGTATGTCTATTTTATCATTAAAAAAAACTCAATACCTACGTTATTGACGAAAAAAAATGATGAAACCAGCTAAAAATTTGCAAAGTGGCGAAGTAAAGAATGATCAAAGCTTTCCTTTTGCTACCCTGATGCGCTTGAAGTTGTGATATAGGCTATGTTGATACAAATACGATACTACAAAAAAACTTAGCCTTTTTACAGAGCTCTAGTTAGGGACTTTTAGTATAGTCGAATGTTGTCTGTAGTATTTTAGGCGTCGTTTTTATGAGGCTGGCTTTATCGTTCCAATATTGTTTATTCACTGCGTGCGCCCGTTGTTTGGTTTTATTTCTATGTTATGAATGTTATGTCACATGCCCTGTTACCAATTGTCGGGGTTTGTTACGTCCATGATATAAGTGAAGGTGTTATGTATTAATTTGACATAAGTTACGAGTAATAGACTTGACCATTAGGCCTGATCTGTCCATTTACTGTATTTGGTTTGCTATAGAATAGAATAGAATAGTTTATTAGCCTTATAACTGTGTTTGTTACACTGGGCACGTCAATTTTACAATCAAAAGGTATTACACATATATAAAAGAAAGAGAGAGAAAATAAAATACAATGTCATAATGAGTAATTACAATTAATAAAATTCAAGCCAATATAGCTACCTACACTAATTTTGATTCTCATACCTGAATGAACATTCTGTGAGACGCATTTCCATAAATTCATTTAAGGAGTAGAACGGTGTTTTTTCAAAGAATATTTTGAGTCTACGCTATTATATCCTTTACGTCCTATATGTCTTATATCATTAGCATCAACTTGTAAAGACGCTAAATATGTACACTTACAGTCAAAACAATGCATACTCTGAATCGACTAAGATGCTAAATACCTCATTCTCTGTATGTCAGTGTAAAACCAACGAGTGATATCGACTTTGTGATTGCTTTCCAATTGCAAACGCTATTCCAAATTAGTCCTCCAGTTGTCAACATATTGATTCCCCTGTCTCCAAAGTGTATATCGCCTAAATAAGTCGTGCGACTTTTCTCCATTCCCTTCTATCCCCTGAGCCAGGAAAAGGAGCCAAGTGTAATTTAATTTAAAATGTCGCTCGAGCTGGTACAGCCAGTATAAAGGCAGTGTGAAAACTCTGGCTCAATTTCAAGCCCACCAACAGCATTGAAAATTAGAGAAACATGCTCTAATTGCAAACGTTTCTCGACTTTTAGGTTAGCAAGAGTTGTAATTAGGTTGTGTTATTACTCGCCTTTAGTACTTATCTAACTAGTCGGCATATTGCCCGTAGAAAAAATGTATTAATGTATAATACATTTTGTTAATAATTAAAAATTCAATAATCAATAATAATAACTATAATTAAATTACGCCTGCACCTATAGGCAGAATTTTTTTGGAAGAATGATGTGCTATTTCATCTTTCCAATACTTTAACCCAAAATTCTTAAGTACAAATAAATTATTTCATTTCATTTCATTTGTCGACGATCTGTCTGTATAAAGTTCAGTGTCCCCGGGCCCGATAGCTCAGTTGGTAGTAGCCCTGCCTTCTGAACTGAGGGCTGTGGGTTCGATTCCTACCCAGGACAAATATTTGTGATGAACATAGATGTTTGTTCTGCATCTGGGTGTTATATTGTATTCTATGTATGTATTTACAAAACAAAAAAGTATCTAAGTATTATATCAGTTATCTGGTTCCCATAGGACAAGCTTAGTTTGGGGCTAGATGGCGCTGTGTGAAATGTCCACACATATTTATTTATTTATTTAGTGTAACAAAAACAAGTATAAAGCTACGTTTATTATTTGTAAGCGTCATGAAAAAGAATGCGATGCATTTATTTTTACTAATTTCAATTTGTTAAGAACTTATTTTTGAATGAGTAATGGTTGAATGGAAGAAACCGGTGCGGGCTGGCGTCTCACCTGTGTAGAGTTTGCGGGCTGTTATAGTCAAATGCGTCGCCATATGCCACGTGGCAGGCACGATTTGATTCAATTAATTTTTTTTAATTTCACGCTTTTGCCCAGTTTAACACATGCTGATGATATTGAAATACTAAGGTTCCGCCTGCCTGCCTCTTACCGGTTCATTTTTCCCTTGAATGGTTTTTTGTGCGACCACGAACCGCTAATGATGTGGAAAATGCTGCCGTCGTTTACATCGCGTTGGCAAACTCTCTTTGACATAATTACGCCTTTATTCAAAGCCTTTTTGCAACTTTAATAAAACGTGAGCAAGTGTTCAAGAGTCTTTGTGTCAAGTACATAAATATTTAGTTCGTAAATCCTATAACACAGCTTTTGGCTGCACAGCGACATGATCCAATGGTATAGTACGATCGAGGGCTAGGCTAGGTGAACTGTTTTTTCAGTTGCTTGGACTGCTGAATCTGCTGACCACGTGAACAGCTAAAGTGTGACATTAACGGCCTCAAAATCGCCCTTATAGTAGGGTAGTGAATGCATTTTCGATGACAAGCGTTTTCATAGCTCATAAAAAATTACATAGGCAACTGAGTGAAAGTTTGAAGCAAAAATATGCTTTTCCTGGGAATCGTGCCTTTCAGGCATTGAACCCGCAAAGCTTTTCGTGCTACCTCCTATTGTAGGCACTTACCGTTGGGTTTTCTTTAATTAAGTCGCTTTACCAATTCTGGGAGAATGTTGTTTGTGTCGTAATAGTTCTGAGTTTTCTCTGAGAGGGGTTCATAATAGAATTTAAATTGGATTTAACTTTTGTAATGGCTTTCGGTTAACATCCGTATGTTTAGGGGGATTTTGCCTATAAACTATAAAATTAAATAGACCTTTTCTCTATAATACTAGAGATATATAATTATATATGAATGTGTTAGCAACCGTTCCTTTTTCATAATAATCATCATCTTCGAAAATATCATCATATAACTTGATGTGTCTATACAGTAGAGCTATGTCGTACGTGAGTATGCCTAGCTCTTTTTTTATTGTATCGAAACATTTTAACTATTGAATACCTTGAAACCATTATTATCCCAATGTCGCCTATCCCAGTGACCTCAATCTTCAACTCTCTTTATCTGACTGCTGCCAGGAACTCCAGTGGCTTTTTCTATTATTATTGCCATTCTGCATTAATCTTATTGCACATCATTAAAACACCTCGGCTATTACAGCGTTCATTCACTATTTTTCATTCACTTTTGCTATGAACCGTTTCAAAGGACCAATCATGTTCTTTGCGGTGTCTCTGTATACCAAGCATACATAGTCACAGGGTCAGCATAATAGATTGTAATTGAACAGGTTGGGAACATTTACCGTTCGCTCAGTTCGACAAGGCGTGCAATTAACACAGATAACCGACACGGCTACATCCGGGTAAACTCGGGGGCGGACATATTACCCGGGTTCACTCTCCGGGTATCAAAACCGGGCGAGGATTGTGGAGCGCCCAACTCCGCGATTGCGTGCTAAAGGGTGCTAATTCTGTGACGGAAATGTGTCCACCGTATGCTTTACGGTGGTAGTTTTTGGGGGGTTGGAAAAGTTACTGCAATTAGGATAAGCCAATGGAATAAGCTATCCTTTTGTTATGGACGTATCTGTTGTGTGGGGAGTGCCGGGTGGGAAACTAAGTGACGGTGTAATGAAAAGCTTGGCAAACATTAAAGGATTTTCAAATAAAAAATCCATGATAAATATTGATTCTTAGTTACATTAATGTCTACGTAGTCCTGTGTTCAAACTAATAGATTTGTTATTTTCTAGGCATGCGGCTATTTTGGCATTTGGTTATTCCCAAATACTCCTAGAATTAGAAAAGCTTTTCTAATTTCAGAACTTCAAGTTAGAAAAGCTTTTCTTATTAATATTCAATATGGAATCAATCGACCACAACATTACTATAATCATTGTACGGTATAATGTAACATTAGAAAGGACAAAGGTGTATTAAATGCACTCTATAGAGTGATGTCAAGTTGCCATCCATTTTGCGTGTAATGCGATCCTGCGGAGAGTGCACTCCAAGTCGCGGGGTGCTCGAGATACTTCCAAGCAGGACAGGTTAGAAACCATCTACCTATTGTATACCTTTCAACGCTCAGCTGATACTGATCTTTATTACTTTGAAGGCTCAACTTTGCTGGAAAGAGATTAGATTTTGAAGACGCAAACGCGAACGCTTTGGAGAATAGGTGAGGTGGTGGATACTCGGATACAAATACATATTTTGAGTAGTTTAAAGTTCATATAAACCTATATACGAACTTTAAACTACTCAAAATATTTTCTTGATTCATATACTCTTGATCAAGCCATTAAACAAAAAAGACAAATCAAAATCAATTCACCTCGCTACTGCGATGCCACAGATAGACACAGATACAGACGTTAAACTTATGAAACTTTCTACTACTATCACGATCCCTCCCCATCAAATTCCAAGCAATTATATGAAACCGAGCCGACGTGGAGTCGACAGAATCACTCGCCATACGCGCCCAATATACGGTTACGGAGCTTCGACCCAACTCTTTCGTTAAATAAGTACCTAAGTTTCTAGTAATTGGCCCAACAAACTTCAACACACAACAACACTTATCTACGAAGACATTGAGCTATTTTTCGGACAACATTTAGAAATTTTGTATGTAATAATAAAATAAATAAATCTTTGAGTAAAGCAGCGGAAAAGCGGAACACCGTTTGAAGACAAAAAGTTGTCGTTGAAAATTGAGTTTGCGAAGTTGTTAGCGATCCTGGCTGTTATAATAAAAAGATTATTTGTACATGTGTGCTATTTTGTGAATACATTTTGTTATATGGTTCCAATCTACCAAATTATTTTTGTATTTATTAGATACTCTATTGCAAATCAGGTATTCCGTATAAGATGGTTATTTCTTGTTATTTGCTGCTGATTCAATATTATATTAATAAGTACAATAATATTAGCGGACGCTCATATTCATACTGCAAGATGCAAAACGATATAAAAAGTGTAATTCTGCCAAAATAAATAAAAAGTCGGTTTGGAACTCGTCACCTAGTTCATAATTATTATTTCTTTTGTAAGTCAGGGTGATGCCTAAAGTAAATCGAATTTCTAAATATAAATTACAAAATTTTCTACCACATTTCTTCTAATCTCTATAATCAAGCTGATCAGCCGGTCAGTTGGTAAGTAGTAGCCCTGCTTTCTGAACTGAGGGCTGTGGGTTCGATTCCTACACGGGACAAATATTTGTGTGATGAACATAGATGTTTGTTCTGCGTCTGGGTGTTATATTGTATTCTATGTATGTATTTACAAAACAAAAAAGTATCTAAGTATTATATCAGTTATCTGGTGCCCATAGTACAAGCTTTGCTTAGTTTGGGGCTAGATGGCGCTGTGTGAAATGTCCACACATATTTATATATTTATTTATTTTATTATCACAGTTATAGGCTCATCAATACATCTGTCCATGAGCTAGCTAATAAATAGCTTTGTTAGTTAGCGGTAAACCAATCATCTGCCCTGTTAGGCTTCGCGGGCAATCAATTTTCAGGCAATTGACAACGTACATGCTCCAACGCCTTTATTGACGTCATAGGATTTCATTATGTTAGTACCTACTGTCATTGTGAAGATTTCTTTTAATATCGAGATATTTTCTACAAGCTATTTTCAAATTCTGTTGTGTAACTCCAGTTCCCACTGGTCGAATGCTATAGACCTATTTCATAACAGTAGGTAAACGATTAAAAAGTGCGTAGGTTTAAATTTCTTAGGTGCGTTTTTTTCTAATTACCAATCTTGCCAAAAGTAACAGCCTGTCTTAGTTCACGAAAAGATGAAGTTATTTAAATGAATTTAACGTGTAATATGTCTCTATAGAGAAAAGAAAATACACAATGTCTACTCAGTCGATAAAGTACTATTGACAGAAATTTTGAATGGCTGTCCTGTGTCCAGACTAGTCTTGCCCACTAATTGTACTGTACCAGGCATCAAACGCACTAAAGTAGGGACACTAACTATCCATTGTCTAGCTTCTTGCTAACCCGAGACTTCTTGTGAATCTAAAGACTAAACAACTCGCAAGCATCGGTAAGCAATTTAAAAAGCTAAATATTATGAAGGAAATTAAGAAAACAGGCGCGAAGTATTTAAATTTTTAATATATTTCAGGAAATGGGTATTTTGATGTTCAAGCCTCAAACGAATTCAAAACAGTAGCTAAATTTTCAGAGGTTCAAGTCTCATGATTCAAAAATATACTAAAAAGTATCATTCCGTATAGTTGTATGGTTCGATATAATTCACGTTATTGTAAAAAACGTAATTTAATTCAACAATACAGCTGAACCGTTACTTATCAATTCTCATCTATCAATATCTCAAATAAACACATCTCCGAAGATAAATACATCCCCCGAGCACTCTTTAGAGCGCTTTGTTAAGAAATCTGGAGAACATTGCATTATTCATCACGACCTCATTACGCGGTGCTCGCCAGTTCCGACCAGTCACGGTGGGCTGCCAGGTGTTCTATGCTGACGGGCATGTTTTACAAACTTAGGAAATTGATCCGGAAACGGGAATTGATATAAAACAAAAGAATACATATTTAGGGTGTGTAAGTGGATGGGGAAATATAAATTCGTATAAGTAATAGAGACATTTAAGATCAGTAGCGATATGATCCAATCAGACCGAAACAAGGGCCAGCAAACCTAGGCGCGGAAAGTAAAAACATGAAATGTTACAGAGGCCTTCGTTTTATGGCAAAATGTGTCCGAAATCACACTCCTATATTTGGCAAGCCTACAAAGCCCACCTTTATGTAAAGTACATATCCTGATGTATAATTAAAGCTTGAAATAACGCGAGAAACTGCGGAAACGTTACCCTGAACACTTCTAAGAACTGATACCTATTTCAGTTTCATCGGTTGAAATGCGGCTTTGAAGGTTCTGCAGTTTGGTCACGTACCCAGTTGTTAAAATGTTTTAATGATATCATTTCATTTAGTTTGAGGGTTTTGCTTACTTCTTTCTGTACCGTAGCTGAATGAGTTACGTATTTCTAACGTGTCTTCTATTTTTCCACTGTCGATCTCGATGTAAAAGTACGTATAATTGGTTTGAAGTATCTCTTCATTTGTTCTTTCTATGCGATAGTCAGCATTTATTCTAATAACCGCTTCTCCCGTAGTACAAGTACAGTTGTGATAGACCAGTCGACTGGACCATCGTTAACATTTCTGACTGTAGTTTTGTTGACGGACTTCGATAAAATAAATATCTCAACAACAAAGCGTTAATATTCGGCTCTTCTCTTTCAACTACTTCCAAAAATTTACAGTTGTCTAATATGTTTATTAAATATTTCCGTCTCTCCCATAGTCTCAACTAGCAATAGATGCCTTTATTCCCAACCCCAACTAGCTATAGATGCCTTATATAAATTAAACTACTCATGGATTAATGGCAGTAAACTCGCTTGCTAACCGTGTGGCACCAGGATTGGGTACAGCCTCTGATGAAGCAGCCACCTCTAATTAACCAGATGATGGTGCTGGGCTAATTGCGCGGAAACGGTTTATGCCAGCTCACACATTAAGAGAAACTTAGGGGATATCTTGGAAACATTTAAGTGGGGATAAAAAAAATCCTTATCCAGTGAAGTTTTTCAGGCAGTTTTATGAATTTAGGTCTTCTTAGGGTACTTTCGTCAGTACCCGGCCGCTAGCTAAGAATTTATTTATACTCCACGGCTGGATGCAAAAAAATCGTTGTTAAAACAAGTAAGTAAGTAGGTACATATATTGTGGTATTTGCAGTGGAAAATCAGCCTAGTCTGCCAAAGGACTAATAAAACACCAAGTCTAAAATGTAGTTGTGATTTTATTTGGGCATTCTCTGTTTCATATGAAAAACAACTAAATCTAAAGAGTTATGTACATTGTCCAGTTCATGAATCTACAGAGCATAGTTTTAATCAAATACATTCCATGGAAAAATCCCTTGCAAACAAATCCTCTGCCAATTAGCTTTGAACCTTAATGAAAACTAAATAATTCACGTCTCCTTCTGAGCTCAGTTTTTTCTTCCTGATTCCCTCGAACCCGGAGCTCCTGTTTACTGTTATTGCCTGGGTAATGTATTTTCTGAGGGCCTGACTTGTACTACGAGCCTCAGATTCGCTTAATGTTTATTGCCATGGATAAGACAAATTATACTTTTTACGGTAGAGGGGACATTAACCTACAGTGTAGTTAGTTTTATCAAGTTCATTGTATACGAAACGATTTTTCTAAATTTGCAGAATTTATTTCATCTAGTCTTTCCAATGCCGATGGTTGGACGCAATTGTTTCAATTTGTTCAAATATCAAATATCAAATCATTTATTTTGTGATACACAGGTCATAATTACAGATGTTAGAACAAAACAATAAGTCCATACTGCGATCAGCCGCAACGGCATACAAAATTACAATCTAGCCGAAGCTGTTAATATTAAGTGTTACCTATAGCATTATGATTATGACATACTTAAAATTAATCAAATTACAGCATAGATAAAAGTCAATAATTAACAATTGATAGGTCCATTCTATTATATTAAAGTCAATTACTTACTTAGCAAAAAATCAGAAAGCGAATAAAATATATGGTCGATTAAATATTGAAATAATTTGTACTTGAATGTGTGAAGGTCATTGCACTCTTTTATATGGCTTGGAATTTTGTTATAGATTTTAGGCCCCATTGTAAATACACTTTTCTCGTATAAAGCAGTTTTATAGTTTACTTTATCGACACAACATAAGTAGGTCCGATTTCGTGACTTGTATACTATTTTAAATAAAGATGGATGTTGTCTAATAAAGAGAGCTAATTCAAATATATATAGTGACGGCATAGTAAGAATTTTTAAATCTTTAAAATATGTTCTACAGCTATCGGTTCTTTTCAGGCCACACATTTGTTGTACTGGATCGTCGAACAGTTTGGATACCTACGCAGATTTTATTCCAGACCTTCCAATATATGGACAACCGCCAATAAAAACTTAACTTTTCTATATACTGTAACCACCGCTAGGTGCGCATACGAAACGCGACGCCGCGAGGATCGTCGAACAGTTTGGATACCTACGCAGATTTTATTCCAGACCTTCCAATATATGGACAATCGCCAATAAAAACTTAACTTTTCTATATACTGTAACCACCGCTAGGTGCGCATACGAAACGCGACGCCGCGATTATAATCGAGATAAAACATCACATATACTATAAATGCTTGAAAAACAGG
Source organism: Ennomos erosarius (assembly GCA_963580505.1). NCBI lineage: Eukaryota > Metazoa > Arthropoda > Insecta > Lepidoptera > Geometridae > Ennomos > Ennomos erosarius. The sequence goes on along the minus strand of OY756991.1, from coordinate 747,576 downwards.
TTGGAATATATCAACGATTCTATGATTGACCTTAACCTAGTATACATTAATTACATTAAATGTCATAATGAAAGAATGCACTCATTTTTACGCGAATTCAGACCTTGGCCATTATTCCGTATCGATTCCTTACTTCGAAACCACGCGAGTTCCTTGTCTTACATAAGAAATCTGCAAAACTGTTTTCTCTACGAAACGAAAACAAAACCGCGCGAAATGAATTTGAAATTGGCGCGATTTGAACTGTCAAAAATCGTATGTTTTACCGAGACGCGTTCCGAAACGTCAACACATCAAAGATTTGACCACTTATGTCAATATATTTTATTCAAAATAAAGATAACTTTAATGTAAAGACAAGACACGATAACGACGTGTGGAATCTGTGTTTCCATAGAGAATAACCACCCTTGTTTGCATTCCATAGAAAGGCACATGATTGCTTCCCTATTCGGTAGATATGCATAATTTCGCTCACGGCTCTCACGAGAAACAAACGCTCACGTCATACACGAACAGTTTTGCTCAACTTTACATACATATGGGAGCACCGAAGCGCACCCGCAGAAATGACAGACAGACTGACGACTTCATTATGCATCGTCTGCATAATGAAGTCGTGTAGTTTCACATTTGTAACCAACGAGAAACAGTTTGCGAACAGATTTCTGCAGAAATAAGCTGCAGCAAGAACGGAGAACTAAATCTGGAGCAAGTATTTTAGAACTGAAATTATTATTAATCCTAAATTCTTGCATCCTTCTTGTGTAGGCAAATAATCATCCCATGTCAGAATTATTAAGGTGCCCAGAGCTTTGAAATTTGGATTAAGGACTGTTATGACAACAGCCACCGATGGCTTAACGTGCCCTCTGGAGCACGGTAGCGCTCAGTTTTTAATACCATTTATTGTAACGGTCAGTAACACATCCATGCAGGGATCGCAGCGAAAATTGCTTAAATATACTTCTCGATACGACTAGTCTAGCTTCGCTATGGGCGCTACCTAAATGTTTCATTTAAAAGTACATTTAGCTGTATCACTTCAATTAGAGCTCCAATCTCGAACCGTTAATAAACCAGCCAAATATCAGCTGGTTATCTCATTGCAAACAAAATGAAATTCTTTTCCTTAGTTCACTGCGCAAACCGATTGTTCTGCCCTTTTCATTTCACACGCTGTCAGCGCCACTCGTTCGAGGCCCGCTCGGTGGAAAGGCGATAGCGACTCCTACGTGCCTTGTAATGATTCAACCTGAAACTGCAGAAACTCGATATCTTTCGGCCAGCATTCAAAAGAATGCTGGCAAACGAACCGCATTCAATGTGTTAGATAAATAATATCGTATTTTATAAGCTACCTTGATTGTAGGTGACGTAAATTAGGTAGGTAGGTACTGTAAATACTTACTTCATAACATATACTTAGTTCAAAATGAAAAAGAATGAAACCCGCCTTAGCACTTCTAAACAGGTTGCTTTACTCGTCAGAGAATTTAGCCATACCTTACCTATCGTTTCTCTGTTTTTTTCTGCATAATAGCAGAACAAGGTGTAAAGTAATCATTTTTGAACCCGAATCAAAATTCATGGTGCTATTTTTTCTGCTTGAAACAAGGTCTACAAAATAAAGTCAAACGAGCGTCATTTCATTAGCCCGCGTACTCCCAAAATACACGATAACCACAGCACTCAGAAGTAAAATCGTACGTCTTCATAATCCCGCGCTTTCCTTCGATTTTGTTCACGCGGGGTCCGGGCCCCGGGGTCCCCGGGGGGTCATATACTGTAATTGGCGCGGTTTACGACCTCGTCTGAAGCCTACGGTTCCCCATGAATTGGGGAAACCTGGAGTCATTGATTTTTTCGTGTATTCTCATTGAAAACATGTTGTTTTAAATATCTAAAAATAGTAAATCTGGAGCATGATTTATCGTTTACAGCCATTCATGATCACCTATAGCCCCATTACTTTATCACAGATTTCCATGTGGTAAGGACAAATGAAAACCTATGCAAATTGAAATGACTGTTCCATATTGAATGCCACAGGTACTGACTGATTTGAATATGCTATAAGTGTTATGAATCTGAATTTACATCTGAATGGATCCAAATTCCACTTTGATTTGTTTTTGCGGAGAACTATCAGTGATTGTTGTCATGCAGGAGGCTGGAAAACATTGGTTAGCTTATTTTATAGTAGAGTTTTATGCTTCCTCTCCGTTACATGTTGAAGTGTCTATAGCACACACATTTTCCCCAATAACAAGACTGAATCATTTGGTCGGAGTTATCTCTGTTTTCGGTTTATTTTTGTTTTACGAGTTTCCTGCACATTTCTTTTAACAGTTGTCATTGTGCTTAGAATTTGACGTAGCTTATAAAATCTGTGACGAGTGTGTGTCGGTTATATGGTTTATAAAATAAAATTACACCGCCATTAATATAGAGAAAAATCTCCAGATTTTATTATCTCTAATTGCAATAACATTTTTAGTAGGAAATTATTGTGCATACAAAGAAGAGGTACCTAATTCAGCCGTTGAACCAAAAATTCTGTTTAGCGTTGAACTTTCTAGTCAGAGAAGAGGTAAATAGCCGAGGACGCGACGTGCCTTTTCAATTAGATTCAATTCAGCTCCGGCATTGCTAATTACGTAATTATATAACGTTACCAAATGTAAACCTGCTTAGCTTACAATCAAAACGCTTAGAGATGTTTAAGCTATGATTTCCGCCGGATTACGTACTTACTCGGCGCTTACAAGTTGGTAACTCGTTGCTAACTCCACTTGAGGCCGGAAACAATGACACCTCACTTCGTTTCGCGTAATATTATGTTGAAACTTGGGTAATAAATTAACAATACTTTCATAACATATTCCTTTTATACAATTAAAATCAACAAAATAAAATAAAAATGTATATAAATTTGACAAACCTCTACGTGTCTATTGGTAGTTACAAGCTTATCGCTTCACATTCTAATAAAAAGTAGACATTGTAACCCAGTGTTTTGAAAAGCGTTGTTATGATTCAGTTAAAAACGAGCTGAAAGAGAATAAATATTACAGGCCTTTCATGTAGGATAGAAGAGTTTCAACATAAATATTTTCTTAAACATATTTGAAAACGACATAAATTTAGAACATAAGTTGCCATCAAATCCTGACAAATGTGTACCTAAACTATAAACCAGGCTTGACGACTTTATTTGGTGATGAGTGATGCAAAAGAAAAGATAATTGAAGACTACAAATAAAACCACATTGGAAAGTGCTTATACTAACATTGATGGTGCCGGTGATGAAGCTGGCACGGACTAAAGGCGCAATGGAGGGTGCATAAGTAGCGCGCGCGATTGCGCGTCGCGGCATGGTCGCGCGCGATGTTGCGCGGCGGCGCGTGCGCGTGGCTGGGCACGCCGTGCGCGCGCAAGAATGGCGCCGTCTGCACGTGCCGCGTACATACCGCGCTGCTACAGGTCAGTATTACTAGGAAATACTACTTAAACAGACACTAATTAGTATTTAATTCGCTTGAACATAACTACTGACTCTTACAAGAAAATGAAGGGAAATATTTGTAAATAGAATAAGGACTCTACACTCTACTAACAAATTTTCTCTCTGTTTTCCGGAACCGTGATGAAAATCAACCCTACCTGTCTCCAGTAAATCTCTACGGCCCATCGATTCGAAAAATAATATTTACCCGCGTTCTGAAATACCTAACAAAATTTAGTTTTTGAAATTGTTTTCAGTTATACGGTAAGTCTTTGTGGCTGAGAACGATGCAACGAACAGTGTAAACAAACTGTCTTCTTATTTTATTTGCAATGGTATCTACCAGTAACTGCTTGTTATAGTAGAAAAAAATTGTTTCAAAATGAGTTTCAAGATCACTGCCATCTTCGCAATAACAATTTTATTGTTTTAGTTGTTAAGAGATTTAATGAAATCTTTATCGAATCATCTTCAATAATTTTGACGGGATATTATTACAATATTTATGATTTTTTTTTAAAGCAGTATCGCCTGCTCAGCGTAATTTACAGATTAATTTGTAAAGGAAAAATTAGAATCACGAGCGGGGATTGAACCCGCATCCATCCATCCCTCAAGCCGGGATATGCTTTACTTAAGCTACCGTGACAAGTGGTCTCATGTCCGAATTTTTCCTTCACCTTTATAACCAACTTACGGGGTTGGTAACGCTATCTATTGAGTGATTTTTTAAGAATCATCCCAACCAGCATGGTCAAGTTACATCAACACAAATGCTGTATAGATAACGCCTCCCAAATCAATATTTATGATTGATCGGATGATTCTTAAAAAATCACTCAATAGATGGCGTTACCAACCCCGTAAGTTGGTTATAAAGGTGAAGGAAAAATTCGGACATGAGACCACTTGTCACGGTAGCTTAAGTAAAGCATATCCCGGCTTGAGGGATGGATGGATGCGGGTTCAATCCCCGCTCGTGATTCTAATTTTTCCTTCAGAAATTAATCTATTATTACAATGTTAGGTGCATATGTAACACTATAATAACATTAAAAATGGCTTTGAAAAAATAACCATTTGTTGTAAATATTGATGCACAACGAACACACTAAATATTTTTGATAATGCAACAATACACAGGTTACACCGATCATAACTCCCGTGCAGTTCGTTTTTCCATTTTCCCCATTTTCCTAAGCTCGTAGAACCTTTTCCCCAATAGAGATATCGTTGATGCGTCGGACCCCAGCATCCTAATACTGCGCTTATCATGAATCTCTCCTAATTTGAAGTTAAACTCTGCTCCACTCACATGTAAAAGGGTCTTGGCATAATCAGATTTAAAAGTTTCAGTCGGTTACTATGTTCCGTGGATAAAGTATACTCCGCTGAATTTAACTATAGGGTGTCTGAGGGGAGCGAGGTTCCCCCTCTGTCTTTTCTGTTGTGATGCAATAATACTCACATAACATTTTTATCAAAAGGAAAACCAGCAAGACGTCTCACAAATACGACGCGATTATACTTATTGTGCACCGATTACTTCCATGTTTCGGATTCTGAGTTAATTTACGTAATTTTCTCGAGATGGCCTTATTTCTGACGAAAAAAAATTGAGTATGTACTTAGTAGGTATTTGAGAATTTTTCATTATTCTAACTCATTAGTCTCTTATGTTGTTGTCTCGATTATTCGTCTAAAAATTGTTATCAACCGAATACTTATTTTCGATTGGTATTCACGTCATTTCAAGAATCAAAACACCAACAGCTACCATCAACATGTACTTAACGTGAAAATCAACGCACAGTAATTCATCAATGATTTCCTACTTTCAAAGCCAATCTAATATTAAACAAATTCTGCGCGAGCCATTTGCAAATGAATTCGCATTTGATCACATACTACACGTTGATTACATTTCAGAGACGGGGAATCAATTAAGGTAATTAGAACTTTGTGCTTATCGTGTATGTATAGGTACACTTATACATCTTTAGCAGGAGCACTTATTGGTTTAAATAACTTTGACTTTATTGTACGTATTTTGCTTGACGGGAGTTTTATATGCTTACGGATTGGATAGGCAATCTGCTTCTTAGTCAATTCATGTCTTAGGCAATATGCAGCCGTGGCATCTTTCATTTTAGGCAACGTGCTCAAAACCGACAATGACGACTCCATTTACTGGTAAAAGTGTTTTAATTATAAAAACATTGGTTTCCTTCTTTCGAGCGCGTGCTGCTGTGTTGTGCTTCTTTAGATGAAAGTAAAACCATCCAACCGCATAAAACTAAATAAATATAAAGCCAAATGTGGTATTTTTCTGCTCTGTGGCCTGTTTATTATATTATATCCGGAGATAGAGTATGGGTGGAGACCGCCACTGGAGTGGCGATATTAGTTTTCCTACTAATTGAAAACTGGTTGTCTCCATTCGTTCAAGGAAATCGAAATAGTTTTGTTTTCCTGCTGGTTAGCAGAAGGAGCTAAATAGGCCACGCCTTTTATTTAGCTCGCTTTTTCGTATTTCCTTAAACAGTAGTTATGCAGAAAATAATGAAACCACGCTACGATACGAGTATTAAAGTCGTACGTTGTTGTTGAGTGTAAATGCAAAGTTGCGTAGAAAATAAGGAAAGAAATAGTACACTTCGGCTAGCGCCAGATGAAACTTGAAAACAAGTGCGCCCAAATAGCGTGAATAAATAAGTCTTTATTAGCCTGCGCTTATTTAAGCCCTATACTTGCAAGGCTGTAAAATTGTATAGTTTTCTGTCAGTGTAATTATTGGACAGACACTGGCTAATAATAAATACACAGAGTGAGTTTAACCCGCTGTTTCCTCGTGGACCTACTATTTTGTCCTACTAGTAGGACCACGAGGATATACATGTCCTCGTGGTCCTACTGTGATGTCATAACCACAGATTACTGAATATGCTGCTACGTTGAACCATAAAATAGGTTTTATTTATTTTGAAGTATGTTCGGTATTTTCTTGTTTGCTGGTCACGCGGTTACTCTTTTATCCACCGTTTTTGGTTACTCAAGGATATTAAATTCAAGATCAGGCAAAATATAGGTACTGTACAACTCCATACCATTACCGTGGATCACTGCACGCTCTGGCTTCTGGATTATCGCCAAAGCTGTAATGAAATTCCTATCCCTGTCCTGTTGAGAGGACACGACTCGATTACATTACAAATTAATTCGATTTAGATCAAATTTTCATGGTGTCGATTACATGTCCGCTGAATAAATGATCTACTGATCATTTTACTACTTAATTAGAATCTTGTTAATAAATATGCTATGTACATTGTACAATGTATAGGTAACAAAATATAAGGTAACAAAATTTGGCAGAGAGCATGACAGGTATTAAGCCTTTTCATACTGAAAATTCAAATGTTGTGATAAAAATGTGAGCAAATAAAATCACGGTATATTTGTTCGGTAACCGGAGATTCCGATATTTGTCCATTTGATATCATAACGGATACAAATGGACCGTGAATAAATACTGATAAAACAATACGGAGGTCGCTGTCAATCTATTGAGCACAGCAGGGTGCGGTGCGGCGGCCATAGCTTGCTAGTGAAGGGTCGTGTTACGGATGTAGTTACGGATTTTCCATAAACTTTTTAATAAATGAAAAGGGGAAGTTGTTGGTTTTCTAGTTCTTTTAACCACTCAAACGTATTCTCTTTAGATAGTTTGCTTGCAGTGGGATGCCGGACGGTAATTTCGCTTTACTATCACAGATTTAAATAAATTAAGGTAAATAAGATACTGCTGAAAGTGGTCTGCTTAAATGAAGTGCAATGCAAACTATTTTCTGTGCAAAAAAAAAGCAATATTCTTCTTAAGCAACAACTATAGCTCGGCGCAGGGCCAGTTCTTGTCTTTGCGATGTGAGGTAAAATAGATTAATTGACTAAATAACCTCGAAAAATATTGCCCTAATGTCGTTACTTACAGCATACGTCTTAATATAGCTATCTATAGGTATAAGTAGGCAGTTAGGAAGGCGCCCCGCCGCGCCCGAATTACTATCGAATAGAAACACGAGTCGAGATGAATTGGGACGATCGATTACCGCAATAAATGTCTAGATGTACCGCACTAATCCAAACGAGTCCGTATATTACAGGGCTTTTACGGATATTTTATGTGTTCGCGTCCCTGTTTATTATCTTTCGTCGAATTATCGGGGACTAACCTAAAATTATAGCGAAATGGATACGTTTTGTTATTTCTTTTGATAGAAACACTTATTTTTCAAATATACCCAGGAATGGGCAACGAAAACTGAGAACTTAGTAGACTGTCAAACATACTCAATGGCGGCTGTGAAGTGCGCTGCAAGCCCCGCCCGCACGCTGCGCACAACGCTTACCGCTGCCCGCGCACGCACAATCTCATTTTTGCTACTGCGCAGTGTTTCGTGCAGACTTCACAGCCGCCATTGAGTTTGATTCGGACTCTGCCTGTTGTTTTTACAATCTCTTACATGTCAGAGTAACCCCTTGCCTTATTTTACTTCGCATAATTTTATTTCTTTCGGAAATAAGTACTTTTTATCTTTACAACTTTGCGAGGGAGAAAGTAACGCCAAACAGTAAAAATGTGTCGTGGATTGTAAAAAATTGAGATGGAACAATCGGGGTGAAGTCTTGGGAGACATAAAACGTGCGGCCCGTAAAACAACTGTAGACCGAGCCACTGTTTGGACATTTTAAAGCAATTTCTCTTGTACTGCTTGCAGGTTCAGCATTAAAATGGAGTTGCTCAATCTTGCAAAGTATTCTAGCACACCAGCTTGAAATGGCTGCGTATCATTGAAGATTTAGCAGTTGACAAAAGTCCCATTAAGACGAAGGATAGACCCAGATAAATGGGTCGAAATTCGTTCAAGAAAACATCGACGTTAACGTCGTAGACTTAAATAATATATCAATTCAGTCTGAACTTCCTCGTGGCGCTTACGACAAAAACAACGCACGAAATGACTGATTTTGGGGGTTTTTAATTAATATCTTAGTATTTTTTAAAATTATCAATTCATCACATTATGTGACTGTTTGTTGGGCATACACTATTATTTTATTTGTAAAAATATATTCGATGGAAACTGTATAAAATAGGAACAACCAAATTTTTTGAGGTATGGTTGTAATTTTTTTCTATAGAACTGAATTTATTTATCTTGAATTTGCGTTCATCACAAACAAGTTAATGAACCGAATTGCACGATATATTAAATTCAAAGCTCCACATGCTCTAATTTCGTCAGGAAACTTACCAAAAAACACCTTCACCTTAAGTTTATGATTTTTATAGCAGTATCAACTGCTTAGCGTAATCAAGGAAGGCTTTGGGGGCGGGCGGATGCCAGTTCAAATCTCATTCATGACTCATAAGATTTTCCTTTAGAGTTTAATCTTGTAAAGAAGAAAAGAAAACGGAGTGATCTATCTACATATTTTATTATGATTAACTAAGTACAGTTAATCAAATATGATATTATTAATCATCATCATCATCATCAGCCCGTAGATGTCCACTGTTGAACATAGGCCTCCCCCAGAGAGCGCCACTTTGAGCGGCTGCTCGCCTCTTGCATCCTTCGGCTCCCCGCGGTTTTCACCAGGTCGTCGGTCCACCTAGTGATAGAGATATTATTAATGTCTATCATTAATAATATGTCCAGACTGTCCAAACTGTAAGTAATTCAGATTTAAATTAAAAATACACAGATTAAAATGTAAAACACAAAACGGTTAATCTCTCTTTACGAATTATTTTATTCCTGCATAACGCAAGCGACATTTATTGCGTGTTGGATAAGTATTGGGCCAAATGTATACACTGGACACCGACTAGTAACTCTCTAGACACGATTACTACATTGTTTTCAAGCTCGGGATATTTTTCTTTTGTGCCTGATGGTACCCCAGTGTAGAGGTAAAGCAGTCCTGCGAGTCCCCTCACTCTTTCGAACCTTGCTCTGTTTACTTATGTTAATGCGGTAAATGGAGTCGGGATAATGAAGCTTTACACTTTTGCACGCTTGCAAAGAGGAGATTTATTCTTAGTGGTGGAGTGAATTTTCGAGAGCAGTATGCAACTAAATTGCGCAATGAATTAATGATAAGTGGGTGAGAATTCCATGCAACAGTTTGTGATGCTAACTGTAAAGACAAGTAATCGCTTCGTTCTACATGTTTACGCGTGAACCTATTCTTCAATGATCTTCTACTGTACGAACGCGCTACAAACATAATGTAAAGTGTATTTCGAAGAAACAATTTTTCAACGCATTTCCAGAAGACAAAAAACCACTGAATATCTGAATAACCAAACCAATACGCTCTCAAGGAGGCGGTCAATAAATCACCGGTCCTTCGGTCGTCCTTCGAGGTCATAAATTAGGCAGATATCAGACGATCCGAGGGATTCGCGCGTCCTGTCTGTAGATAGCTTAACGCTACGTGGATTGGAGGAAAGGAAATCCGTGTACTGTCATATTCTTTTATTGGAATTTACTGAGGGAAATTATTAGCGACTTGGAATTTCCATTCACGGAATATTTTGTAAATAGCGCTGGAAAAGGAATTGCAGCAATTGTAAGTAAAATTATAAAACAGTACGTTGTAAAACATGTGCTCGTGATAAACACTAAGTTTCTGTAAAAAATAATATAAAAAATAAGTAAGTAAATAAGTAAGTTACAGATGTAAAAGTTGGGATGAAGATACTTCTCTGCTTAAATTAAGCTAAATATCCAAAGACTTATGTTTAGTCTCATAAGTTTAAACCATTTCAGCCACAAGCTGTCAAAACCATTATAAAATCACACATTACAAAAATGATTCCAAAAATACTTAGGCCACACGCACATCGACTGATCGCCAAATTAGTGGGCGTAGCGACCGCTACGGGGATTATACGTGCCCATCGATACTGTAATCCCATTTCCATTATTTCACATTGATTACTAGTAAAAGAATAAATGGCTTGATTCCTGTCCGTTAAATTCGGCATCACGAGTTTATATTCAAGTTAAAGAACTGCTTAAGAATTTCGATTCAAGCACACAAATAATAATAATTTGTTAAGCATAGCGTCTATTTCCTTCGTTTAATTACTTACATAAAAAATAAAGAGCTTTTATGTACTTAACTGTTTGTAAAACCTTTTTTAAGAGGCCTAGTATTTATCACGGTGAGATCTTAAATTAACACTGTTCAGGTAGCAATTCAAAGCTCGTATTTCACGAGCGGATTATAGAGTTGTTCCAACAAAGCTTTTAGTAGAAAACCGGTCGAAAAACAGTAGGTAAAATAGGTAACCTTTGCAAAAGGTTTCAGCTCAGCCTGACGTTTTTAACACCTCGACGGCTAAAAGCCAAACTACGAAGGTTTTGCATTGTGTTTTGTGTCAAAAGAATTTTGTGGGAATCCGGATAAGCGAAGCGGCAGAAAGGATAGTGATGGGCAACGCTTCTTCTCTATAGTTTGTCAAAATGCAGTGGCATCCTTTATTTTAGGCAATGCGCTCAAAACTGAATTTAACAATTATTATACAATACATAATCGCCTAATTTGTCCATAGGCATAGGCATTATTGGGCAGAGTAATGGGCAGGACTGACAACCGATGGGGAAGAAAGGTTGTCGAGTGACGACCACGAACCGGAAGACGCAGCGTGGGCCGCCCCACATCGCGGGGAGCCGATGGATGCAGGAGGCGAGTTGCTGCTTAAAGCGGTGCTTCCTGGGGGAGGCCGATGTTCAGCAGTGGATGTCATCAGGCTGTTAATGATGATGATGATGATGACAGATTACTATATACCTATCCCAAGAAACCCAAAATGTACGTCTGAATTCATAAACAATAAAACTAGCTTAAAAAGATTTTCTATAGGTACTAAGTTAGCCAGCCAAAGGCTATGAAATAGATAAATTGTTTCAGCAAACAAGTAGCTTAATAAATATTCTTTGTAGAGGAAAGCTTACGTCATTCGTTCTCTCATGCATACCAATAGAATGGAGCTGGTAAAGACAAATAACCTGATTTACCAGGGCCGTCTCACCAGTTTTAGAGAAGACTAGGCCAAGGTCGTCTTCTTTCAGCAAAGCACGCTGAAGTTTGTTCAGCGCTAGCGTAATCAACGCGGTAAATATGGCGAGACCGCAAGGCTGCTTTTGGCTTTATAAAGAGAGCTGTTTTTCTTTTAAACTTTGTGCTAAAATCGTGAAGGTTTTTTTTATATAACCTAACGTGACATCTTTTAAAGATAGTAATGAATTGTGGCGGTGTGTCAATATTGTGTGCTTAAAATATAGAAGCATTTTAAAACAAGTCCTTTATAATATCTGTAGTTACTGAGTCCATTTTATTTTTCCCCACCCTAAAGTTATGAAGCAAAAGCACTTGTTCCGTGCTAGTTGGTCGCCTCTTTTCTGCATCTCAATGTCAGCATCAGGTGAAGGCTCAGACAGCTTCTTTAATTTCTTTTCTCCTCTTCTATAGTTTATTTTTTCACCGATTTCTAAAATGGGGATCGTTTTCGTGTGCATTTTAAAAAAGTATAAGTAGAGCTCAAGAGCTCTATAGAAAAACGCTGGGTGAAAATGAAAGCCAATTTCAAATTCTTCCTGTAAGTATAGAATCATGACCTGAAAGTTTCTACGAATACCTATGTCTACACTGAAGTCCGAGTGGTTCGTTTTCGGCAGCGTATATATTAAGTAGTTTCAAACGTTCGGAGCGAAATGAAGGCTTAAAAAAATAAATAAAAAATTTATTTAAAATTACATAAATGATGGAAATACAAAAAATAAATCTCAGAAACTAAACATGTCTTACAAAGTGAGTTTACCTTTAGCTTGATTCTGTTTCTTAGGTACCAGCTTTTTATACTAGCAAAACTGCGTTATTGGCATAGCAATTTTGCGGGTAATATTTCTTCAATGTTTGGAATGACGTATTCATTCCAAATTGTCTGTTTGATTAATTTTCTACCAGACTTTCAACTCGCGAATTTAAATTAATGATCAGCCACGATGAAAGCAAACTTTAAAACCGCTATAGACGCACGGCTCTGTCGAACCCTATAAAACCTGACGTGGATTTAGCGGTAAATGGCTGCGAACAGATTTTTGTCAGGGTTCATTAGCGGCTCTAATTGGAGACGACAGTAATTAGTACAGCGCAGGCCCATTAACGGTAAACCGAAGTGTTTCGAGACATGGTTTAATTCACCTGACAGCGCTTTTACGGTGCTATCTTTTTGAAATATTCGTTAGAGACTAAAACGAGGTGTGAAGGGGATGCTTACTTGTTAGTTTTATTTGCTGGCAAATTCATCGGAATTCCAAACATTAACAAATCTTTTTTGTCCCCAGGAATTCGCGACCCTCACGAAGGAGCTCAACCAGGCGCGGGAACACCTCTTAGAACGGGAAGAGGAGATCTCAGAGCTCAAGGCGGAGAGAAACAATACAAGGGTAAGCACTACCTACTCTATCTTTATTCTCTTACTAATCTAACAAAAGTGGCTAGTATAAACCCTTCTTAAATAGAATGTTATTAAATGAAATGGCGCGCTTGAAAGGTGTTTAAAACCTCTAGTTTGGTTAAAAACGTCGGCGTATGCATGGCGTGTGTGGTAAGGCAAGTAACTAAGCTGACAGGGGAGCGACGGTCGCGTCCGCTTCGTGCTATTTTTGCGTCTACCCGCACTAAATAATCTACTTCAAATAAAGTATAAGCAAATATGCAAAGAAAGATATGACTGCCGGAATCGTAGCCGCCGGGAAAGGTAGAAAGCCTTGATCGGACCGTCTGTAATACAAAAACGAGGGCAGAACGACTAAAATACAGAGCGAGTAAAATGCAGAATGACTAAAACAGTAATATAGCTTAGAAATTAATGACTGTTGGGTTCAATCCACTGTTACATACATTTAATATACACTACTAAATTACTATCTTGACTATGTGACCCAAACCATATTGAGTTAGCTAGAATTTAGTCAAAATTCTAGCTAACTCAATAGAATCTACCGAAGTATTAATGCCAGCTCTAGGTTCTAAGTTAAATTGGATTCCTATCCTTTCATAAATACAACCCCGTAGGGATCTCTTGACCGCAGTAAATTGTACTAAACTCTGCATAGAGGTCTACCTAGTAGAATGTAACGATTTATATACGAATCTTTATTAGTAGGTAAGTACTTTTTATTCATCTGAAAAAGCTCGTTTCAAATCTTTGAACCAAAATTAAGTACCGAAGCTCAACTGGAAACCTGGAATTGCTTAATGTCGTCATCAGTATGTTCCTACTGCTGGAACAAGGGCTTTCTCTCACACGGATAGAGTATAGGCCTTAAATTCACCACGTTAGCCAAGTGCGGGTTGCTAGATCAACCGCTCACTCACTCAACTCAATATGGACTAACTATATATATGTATATAAGACTCAATGTCCTCGAATATTGTGATTCTTGAATGTTTCTCACGATGGTTTCCTTCACCACTGTAAAAGCGAGTGCAAATTTCGCACGTGTCATATAGTCATTGGTTGAGGGCCGAGTGGGGTTTGAACCATGGGGTGTCGCTTTGAATGTCGCTTGGTTTATCACTGAAGCGCACTCCTTACGGTCACGAGTAACAGTTATCTATATTGATTGTCACTGCAATATGCAAAGCTTTATAGCTGTCAGTCAGTTTCTGCTACGACATATTCAGCTGCCTCATACCATAGAGGCAGCCATATTTGTATGTACACAAAGGTACCACGTGCCATAACAGTCATAACAGTTGGAATCTGGAATGGTCGGCTCTACAATGTAGTCACAGAAGATTTGAGAAAAACAATGTGGTGTGATTGGACGAGTTACAAGGTTTAATAAAGAAAACACAAAACCCGAAAAATCAAGCGTCTTGTGCCTTATGTTCACCTAGTCGTTGGTTGTCTAGTGAAGAGTTGGCGGAAAGTTACGATGTGATTGCGCAATTAAGAATGGACAGAAGTTTAAAAGGTGCTTCTGGATTTTATTTATTTTTAATCATCATCATCATCAACAGCCTGATGACAGCCACTGCTGAACATAGGCCTCGCCCAGAGAGCACCGCGTTGAGCATCTGCTCGTGTCCTGCATCCATCGGCTCCCCGCAGCTTTCACCTAATCTTCGGTCCACCTAATGGGCTGCGTCTTGCGGTTCGTGGTTGCCAGTTGCCACTCGAGAACCTTTCTTCCCCATCGGTATCGGTTTATTTTCAATAGAGTTATTGTAATGTATTTGTAGACGACGCGTCACCTTCAATCTCTTATAAAAAAAATAAAGTTTAAATTAGAAAGAGGAAAATAATTAGAAGAAAATTAGATTAATTAATTAAAAATTAGAATAATTAGATTAAATTAGAGGTTAAATTAGAATCGAATATGTACCAACATGACTTAATGACTTAATATACTCTGTCATTGATTTTCATGAGAAATACACCTTTCAGTCTTTACCAATGTACTCTGTGAATACACCTCTGAAGACCTTCAGCTACAGTTTCTTTAATTTCCTCGCTTTATAAGATATGCCATGGGCGATCCGACGTCGCTTACAGTATTCATAATCAATCATATACCTATGTACTGTACGTTAGTAAGCTATTGATATCACTACAACCACAAAGTTCGCCTGCTAAGATGGAATTTCTTTCAATTTTGTTCCCAAGAATACAAAGAACCCCGAACAGAATAACAAATACAGAACGGATACAAGAATTATATCCGCACTTTAACCCTACAGCCTTGGTAGTGCTAACTGTGAATTATTCAGAATGGAGGCGTCTAGACCGAGTATTCGGTTTATACAGCTGATTGCGTAGTATGAGATCTGTAAACGCTG
The DNA here is from genome assembly GCA_963580505.1 of Ennomos erosarius. Lineage (NCBI taxonomy): Eukaryota > Metazoa > Arthropoda > Insecta > Lepidoptera > Geometridae > Ennomos > Ennomos erosarius. Next base: position 732,142 of record OY756991.1, on the reverse strand, counting down.
AGAGGGTATCCCGTTCCCGGGTGTTAATTGGATTGAACTGTATCCCACAGTTCAAGATGTTCTATGCACAGACGTAGAATATTGTCGTAATGGTAAATAATAAATGTAAATCTTTATTGTCACACAAAAACTTAACCCAAAATATACAATTATGAAATTAACCAGATCATTATTAACTCAACATCTTTTATATTTCTCAGATGTAACAGCATCCGTAGGTCACACTGTAAAATAGTAAAATACGAAATCTACTGCAAACGACACAGCTCAATATTTTCAACACATTATCCCGACATAACTATCCTTCTTTATATATTTACTATTGCTTCTTTTTTTTCTACTTTCATCACAACGAAACTGGCTCCTCTCCCTTTTCTTGAATGCGATATCGCCTGCCGCCGCGACCGCAAATGTCCACTTTGTTACAGCGCTATCTGTCCTTCAGTGAAGGAACCTCCTAAAATTCATCGGTTTATTTTCATAACGTTAACACAATTCTAAAATATAGGTACTAATTATTACAGAGGATATTTATTACATTTTAAATTAAGGTAAGTATACATCTTTAATGAACGACCAACTCTTATACTAAGCGGAACCTGTGTTACAAGATGGTTATGTCACGTTGGGGTTATTAGGATCAATAGCACAATGGTACAAATCTTTATCGTATAATCATTCTATGATTATGATTACTTTTCTACGTTCTTTTCCTCACTCATTGTATTCTCAAATTAGAGATATATATTTATTAGAGTCCGTACTATCAATCGCACTAAATATGAAACTTCATGACTATGACGTATCCATCCGAACTTATATTCCCGCCAGCATATTTACTGCTTTTTGAAGATATTAAATTCCTAAAATCACTTACGAAAAATCTCGCTAAACTAGGCCCTCAAAAATGTTCACCAAAAATATCACTATTATTTCCAAAATATTTCAGTCATCAAAACAGGACAGAAAGAGAAATACTTTTTTTTTAAATGGTTGACGTAACGAGTTAGTCGTTTGCCTGATGTTAAGCGTCACGGCTGCCCCGGGTATCTTCTAGGCAAGCATGTACTTACCATCGTAGACCGCATCGTCCCTATCGATCAGTGGGATTGCGGTCAAACGCGGGCCTATTCTGTAATTATAAAATATAAAAGAACAAAAATTTTGATCGTGTTATCCTGTCCGTTCCAGCTACTACTCGAGCACCTAGAATGCCTGGTATCGAGGCACGAGCGGTCGCTCCGCATGACAGTAGTGAAGCGGCAGGCGGCCGCGCAGTCCGGGGTCTCCTCGGAGGTCGAGGTCTTAAAGGCGCTGAAGAGCCTCTTCGAGCATCACAAGGCGTTGGACGAGAAGGTGAGATCATACTTTTGAAACATAAAAAGTTGACTGCTTTATAAAGCGTTGGACTGGACGCGAGTCAGAGTAGTGTATAACTTTCGTTAAATAATTTTGACTTTAATTAAAGCTGCTAAAAGCTGTTGGTTATGATTCCACAGTACTCAACAGTTGTAGCTACTATAGTAGCTAACGCCATATATGACGTCTGCGTTCAACTGAGGGCTAGTTTAGGTAAAGGACATTTTCCGACTGACAGATAGCTAGAACATGCTTTTGCTTGATTGGCAAATTGGCATACATTTTAGTGACAAGATATTATAGATGGTACTAGGTCGACAGAGGAGTCACACTATGGGTTAGCTTGTTTGCGACTATACCTATTCTTATTTCCAGGTCCGGGAAAGGTTACGAGTGGCGTTAGAAAGGAACACAGCATTAGAAGAAGAATTAGCTTTAACCAAAGAAGAAGTAAGTTGTCTCCTCTAAGATAAAAGAAAAGTTTGCCAGTACGGCTGATATCCACGTAACTCGAAGTTCATGAATCCCAAACGATTATTGAATAGCGCGTGTCATTGAAAAATCGATTCTGATGATAACTCGAAAATAGTGTTATCCCATTTCCACCATTATGTTTAAGTGCAGTGGGAGTGTGACAGCAATAGAAATGTCTGTTCTTTTCATATTGTTTCTTTATTGAATAGCGTTGCTCGTGCAGCGTACTGTATCGAGTTTGTTTTCAGTTACAACAAGTAAAGTCGTCCAGCGGGCAGGACGGCGACAAGCCCAAAGAAAACGGTACCGTGCAGACCGGCTCGCCGGAACAAAATGGAGAGCAACCACCTAAGGTAAAATACCATACTGCTCTAGTCAGCACAAAAATATTAATAATAGGCTATTAATTTGATCTTGTGAATTTGGCTTATTCCATAATTCCCTTAGACAATCCCCTGCGAAGGGGAGTTTTGGAATTTTTATCCAGGATTCCCCTTTGCATCTTCTTTACTTCTCTGAAGGGGATTTTTGGACCAAAACGTCCAGAATTCTCCTTAACCAATTTAATACGTTTGGTAGCCGATTTGTAGGCCAAAACTAGACAAATGGCTATTAAATGTGCGTGAAATTCTATCCATTCATAGCTGACTTCTTCCCATCAGAAGGGTCGTATTCTTCTTTTCTAGTTTTGCTAAAAGAAACTTCTAAAAAGTGAATAAATTACAGCGTGCCAGTGTTATCGAAATGAATTTTGGCCACGGTTTGGGGTATAAAAGCAATTTAGGATTCTCTCACACTCTTCTGCCTACGCTACCTTTAATATAATTTGACAGTATAATTTTATTTGCTTGTTTTTATTCTATTTCATCATGTAGGTAGGTGGGTTGATGTTATTATTTTATATAAATTATGTAAACTACTAAACATATATTTTTATTCACTTTTTCGTTCTGACCGTCTAGCCAGGGTATATGGTTGCACCATTTACAGAGTGTAAGCTACCTACACACTACACATGTAAACAGCAACACTAACCGAAGTCCTTAGTGTGAAAACTCCTTTAGTTGCTTCATGAATGGTGTATGTGCTAAATATAGGATGTATCGAAATAACTGAACTAACAGTAACCTATATCCTAGGTTAACCTTGGTTTAGGTTTAACCTAATTTTACTGACTGTTTTTTAAAGACATAACAATTAACACTGGGCTCATTGCCTCTTTATTTTAAGGTAATTTAAAAGTTAGTTCAGTTAATTCAACAATTTTTTTAATTAATATGTCTAGATTATCTAGGCCGGAAGTTGGTTTTACTCAAAATGGAAAACTGAAAACTTTTTCAAATTCGTTATCAGTGTGTTGCAAACAAACAGATATTATTACAAAAACCAGCAATAAAAAAACATGATTTAATAACATAAATCGAAAACTTATTTCTGCATAAGTTGATTGCAACAATTAGTCGTTACATTTTAAATAATGCACCAAACACTTTATCCTTCTTGTTTAGTTTGAGTAAAGCCATATTTCTAGCTGCATTAGTGTTTTTCTGTTCACTTATTGTTTTCGTTTTGATGGTGGGCACAGGAACAAAGTAACTTAAACGGCGAGTCGGATACCAGCCGCAAACTCACAGATCTACAAAATACTGTCGCCAAGCAGGTTAGAATATGAATAGCATACGTACCGCCACATACAAAACTGCGGATCATGCCTATAACTATTTAGCCAGTTATATATTGTGATAAAATTATTTGACCATGGTTTAATTCATTAGAACAAGAACGAAATGCGCACAATTCGTTTTAAAAAAGTACTGTTTTAACAATCCAAAACCAATTTTTATTTAAACAATAAAGATCTATTTTATCCATTTTTTTTTTCTCTGAATAAAAATTTGATCTGCCAACACTGCTACTGACCATATGAAAATAATAGTGTTCCAACTCTACTTCGATGCGATCAGTTCAGAAAACAATAGAGATTATTGGCTATCAAAAGTAATTTAAATTCTAAAGGCAGTACTGAGATAATAACAATAAAACCTGAACCCTAGCAATCCGGAATAGGTACCTATATAGATAGTCTTAATAGCAGCATTAACCCGTTAAATTACAATGCTACTTAACCCTTATATCTAACCTGTTAAGGGTTCCGTGTTTAACCTTGGCATCAATAAGGTTAAATGAAATGTTAATGGAAAAGAACCCTAAAAAGCTTTAATATTTTCGGCACAAATAACCTACTTATTTCATTTATTTTATCATAATATGTAACTGGTGAATCAAACCCAAAGAAACCAAGGTTTGAATGCATCGCACGATTTAAAATGCATCCAAGTATATTTATCTACATGTATGGTATGCTAAAATATATAACTACATACTCATAAAGCCATAACCAAAGAAAACAATAAAATCGCCATTAACTACCTACTTATTTATTTACATTAGGCTTGTTGTATTATAACCCTGCTTGTAAAATTATTGAGCAAAATGTAGAATTATTCAACGGGGGTGATTTCAATACGTTAAAAAATAACTATAAGTATCAAAAACTTAACCAAAATAGCCGGGATTTCTAACCACGTGATATTTTTGCAATATAATTACTTATTTAAATTTGAATAATACTTAAAATGCTTATTGTTACTTATAAATACCAAAATATGTATAACAGCTTTCAAAAACTTCATGTTTTATTTTATCATTCACTTAAATCACTTACTAAGCCGTAACATATTTACACCGTAGCAAAATGCCCTATAAATGGATTGAAACTGATCCAAGATATTTTGAAATCACCCATTTCATTAAGCTATTAAAATAACAAGTTTCATAGTAAACCGTAAGTACTGTACAGTCGTAGAAGCATGTACATTAAACTAGTGTGGCACCCTGTAACCCTGTAGGTAACATTCACTAACACACACTAAACACTTCATTGTCATGGTAGACGGACACTAATGCTATAACCAAGGTAAGGAGAAAATATAGTTTTAAGTTATTATAATATATGTACCAACCTTGCAGAGAAAACATAAGATTAACCTTTACCCCTCGATGCCTTTACCACTCAAGCCCTGTATATCCTGGATACTCTATCTCACTCGGGCACTGCGACATTCTTAAAGGTATTAAATTGCAGAGTTTAGTACGAAAAATCTGTCCATAAAAGACCTCAAAAACAACATGAATGAAATGAAATGAAATAATTTATTTGTAAGAATTTTGGGTTACAGTATTGCAAAGATGGAATAGCACATAATTCTTCCACCAAATTACGCCCTATAGGTTCAGGCGCACAAATATTCAAATTAAACTTAACTTAATTTAATTACATAATTATGTCAGTGTTAATAATGAGTTTGTAGTATGAGTAATTTAATTATAGTTATTATTATTGATCATTGAATTTTTAATTATTAACAAAATGTATTATACATTAAATTGGTCAGACTAATCTATATCTATAATTACTAATCGACGCGTCATTTAGAAAGTCTTTAACAGAGTAATAATATTTATCCAGCAGAAGTCAAATATTTTTTTCTTAAATTCATTAATGTCGTGTATTTTGAAAATGTCAGGTAATTTATTGAATACTCTAATTGCCATACAATTTACATTTTGACTGTTTAATTGGAGCCTTTGTATAGGAACATATAGCTCATGGTCATTTCGACTTCGTTTTATAACCTCATTTTGTTTTATAAACAAATATGGGTGCTTTTTTACAAATAGGCATATTTCATATACATAGAGCAAAGGCAAGATTTTATGTTTTTTAAAAAGTGGCTTACAGCTATCCAAAAATCCGGCGCCAGAGAGAGAACGTATGCACTTTTTTGCATGACTGTTTGTGGCGTTATTTTTTCGCCATTTATGTTTACAAAAGTTGCAGGTCGCAGTGTGTGAGCGAGATAGAGGATATACGGGCCTAAAGCCGAGACATGTCGGGTGCACAGTTTTCATTCATAAATCCATTCTTAGGGTCGAGCCACATGGTCTCCGTGGTATCGTATTTTTTCAAACTCTACCCTTTCTCTCTAACAATCGTCCTTATGTGGAGTGAGAGGGATAGCGTGAGTGCTATCTTACGCGGCCGTGTCAGCGATGCGGTAGCACGCTATTTATCTCACCCTGGGAAGTGAGCTACAAAAAAGGATAGAGCATGGAGAATGCGATTCTGTCAGATGTAGTTCATCCCGTATGCAGCGCGTCAACACTCCACTAGCCAATATTCCTAACCAATTCCAACTTTGAAATTCCAGTCAGCAGAACTGAGCTCGTGGCAACGGCGGGTCGCAGAGCTAAACAACAAAATGTCAGAGTTAGAGGAACGGCTTGCGAAGGGGGAGAAGGAGTTGGCCAAGAAGCAGGAGGAGTGTGCCAAGTTACAGCGGGATTTGAGGGAGAATGTTGCACAGAAGGAAGACCAGGTGAGGATTGGAAGCATTTCTTATCATTATCTAGCGAATGCATTGATGAAATACTGTGTTTTTTTCATAGTTACTCTTGTAGCTAGATGACGCTTGTTTTGAAGGTCCATAATTTACCATTTTTTACGGCCACAGTTTAAGGTTCTGTAAATGTTTATAGATCTACGTCGTCTTACAGCTTACTTACAATCCGTATTTATTCCAGGAGGAGCGGATAGCGACCCTGGAGAAGCGATACCTGAATGCCCAGCGAGAGTCCACCTCGCTCCACGACCTTAACGAGAAGCTGGAGCAAGAATTGCAGCACAAGCAGGCGCAACTGAAGGTATGCTCAAGCATCATACCCTCGGGTTTGGTTACAACTCATACTTAGAAGGGGTTGTGGACATAAAATTGGTTTTGGTGAAAAGAGTAGGGCAATTTGATCCCCCTAATAGGTACTGAGTTTATTGGAATACCCCGGACTCGTAAAATATTTGTATGAAATTTATTACATTATGCCAAATACAGACGTATTTAGTTTGACAACTCCTAAGTTCGCCCTTATTCCTCTGTGACACCCAAATGCATTGCAGTTACTTAGTTAGATATGTCGTTGGGCGATAAGTGCTAACTTAGGAGCTGTGTAACTTTAGTACAGACGAGCATTCGTTACTCAAACTAGCTTGCAGTCGTAAAAAATTCATTAAACCACTAACACATCTATTGGTGAAAATCTGTGTGATTAACCCAAGGAGACCGGAAAAGTTATTGCATTAAATCCGTTTTATTTTCGTGTGTGTATCTTGCGCATTTATTTTGTGCTGTTTTTACTAACAAGTGATAGCATATTGTTTGAATAACATCCCTAGCGACACAACATTTTAGTGAACCATGCCGTGGTAGAATCTCACTCCGGTTGCACGCAAGTCAAGTCTTGAGCTGTGTTTTTTTATAGAAACTTTTGTACTTAAATTTATTTTTAACAGTAATTGAATGTTTGTTTCTTTCGATCTCTCTTAACCAATCGGTAAAATTAAGCAAAGTTTGCTGCGACCGCTACACAAAGTGGTATTTACAGCTGACTGTGATTCCGAAGGCACTTTAAGCCGTCGGTTTCGGCCGTTGTTGTGGGATAACAGTCATTAAACATTCTCAAAAGGCTTAAGTTGTGACCGCTGGGGCTGACTGCTTGCGTACTCGAAAAAGAAAGAATATTTAAATGCATTCCCAACTAGTCGCCATTACGTTGTATAGTATTTTTAATATTGCATACCAACAATGAGTGAGATTGTACCACAAGCACACACACACCCGCAAGCCGCACATGTATATACCGTGTCCGCAGCTGCAAGAAGAGAAGACGTCTGCGATCGAGGAGAAGCTGGAGCTGTCCTCGCAGAAGCTCGCGCAGATGTCCTCGCTTCCTGAGATGGAGGAGCAGCTCAAGGCACGAATGGAGGCGCTCAGTCAGGTGAGGAGTTGGACGTTCCAAAGGGGCCCCTATAGCCACTTCCACAGGATACATAGAGTACTATTTTCCAATACTAGGAATTTTCATAGTAAGTAAAAGTTTCTCGAAACAGTTTGTCGTTAGTTGGTCTCAGTCACAGACTTTTTCGATACTTTCGTTTGCGTTCGTTAGTAGTTTACGATATCTATGTGCAGAATTTCATTCAAGTCGGTATAGCTACAAAACTAAAGTCAAAAATTTGTACACCAATAGGGAGGGACAAATAGGTCCTATACATATAGAAATTATTACTTATAGGACAAAAAACATATTTTTTAAGTTTATTTGAATGGTATGGGATGGTTAATTAACATGTAGAAAATTGGTTGAAGACATAATATGTATTTCAGTTGAGTATTTTGCCTGTCACCTAACATTTTTAAAATGTTATTAAATATGGGAGTGGTAACTGTGGTAAATTCATTATCAAATAATCGGGAAGGCGGTGTTCAAGATGGAGCTTCTCCAGCCGATGGTGGTGAGGATGTTTAATGGTGTGTGTAAATGTGTTTTTTAAACAAAAATACGATTCGAAAGTATGGTCCGTGATCAACTGATTACCCTGCGATACCTACAGAGTTTTTTTTACCCTAAAATGCATTGATGAATTCAAGCAATCGTGTAATAAAGTTTTACATAAACTGATTTGGAATTTTCATCATTGCATATTTTTATAGTACGTCTAATAGAAAAAAACGGGTTTATGTTTTTTTGTGTTTGCAGATGTGAAATGTGCTTAACAAGTAGTTGTTACTAACAATCTAACGATATTCTTTGTGTTAGCAACTCATGCTTTAAGCTTCTCATCTTACACTATGTAGATATCAAATCGAAGTCATACTTGTAGAACCACTTTAGGTAGTTGTAGTCAGTCCATTATTGACATTACAGAAGGACTCCACAGGAGGATCTTTTATTTTAGATTTAACTTGAATAGAACAGAAAATAAACTGACTAAATAGTATATTAAAGGCAAATTATAAATAAGGTGCCAGGTTTGATAAGATTTATGCTGAGATTTAAAGGATTAATATAAAAACAGGCATAGAGTGTAGTCTTGTTTGAATGCAGTAAAGTTTTTACATAATAATCAATCAGAGTAGGTATGTTGTTCTCCCAAACGTGAAAAAGGTCCCAAAGAATTAGTAGATTTGGAGGATTAATAGCATGAAAGAAATCAAGCTTCTAGTACCAATCTTGAGGCTGGTCTTCCGTTCTTTCCAGGCGCAGGAACGACACGGGTCCGCAGAAGACCGCATTCAAAGGCTGGAAGCGAGCGTGGAGGAGAAGAACGCGGAGCTGATGCGGCTGAACCAGCGGCTGCGGATGAACGAGGAGCATAACACGAGGCTCTCGGCTACCGTCGACAAACTGCTCTCAGAGTCTAACGATAGGTATGTTCCGGATTCTTTCTTTTTATGACACAAAGTAGGGTTCACACGTCGGTTATCATTTAGCCTCACTTTGTTTTTTAACAATAATTTGAGAAATACTGAATATAAAAAATGATGTTTTTATATGAATTCATAAGAGGATAATCTCGAGGCGGTTTTCGAATTTCTTCTTTTTCATGTCAATTTGCTGCAGAACGTTAACATTAGATGCGACAAAAAAAAAAGAAAAGATATAATGAAGTAGGTATACTTAGTCATAACATAAAGTAGCTTCTTTTCAATGATCAAAGTACCGTAACAGAGGACCATTTTCAGGCAACGGATATGTTGAAATGAAGATTGTTCTTCCACGTTAATACCACCATTAAAAATAACATTTTCTTGATATGACTATTGTACCAAAAATGGCAATTTTTTTTTCTAAATTACTGGAAAAAACCATTAACTCAAAGTTTCCTTATTTACCCATTACAGATTACAAGTGCATCTGAAGGAGCGAATGCACGCGCTTGACGAGAAGAATGCTCTCACTCAGGAGTTGGAGAAGACGAGGAAGTACGCGGATGAACTCCTCGCGGAGAAACAGGAAATACTCAAGGAGCTCGCCAAATGGAGAATGGAGACTGAACAGGTGAGTTACCGTAGGAGCTTTGTACAATTTAGGGCTACGCGAAAATTCCACCAATTACATTCAATAATTTTTGATTATTAATTTTTGCCCTCTTTTATCCAGTTGAAGCGTCAGATGTTGGAGCAAGAGATAGCGTTTAACATCCAACAAACGGATGCTCTCACAAGATCGCTCTCTCCAGGGGCACCGCAACAGCCGCCGGGACTCTTCCAGGGGAAGGTAGTTAATATTTCACTCAATTCTGTTTAAATTAAGTAAAAACCGCGTCTTTCCATGTTTAAGATAAAATTATTATGTTAATTTCGTCTTTGTTACAGCTGGACGGTTCGTGGGAGAAGCTACAGCAGGCCCACGTGTTAGCTAATGTACAACAACAGTTCGATGTGTCCAGCGACGCTGAGGTATGTTTGTGGCTTGTTCTATTCACTTATACGAAATCTTGAGATGGGTACTAATTTTTTTAATAATCGGTTTTTTACTTTATTCCAGTTTTTTGTACTATTATCTTATTTTTGTGAGTTGTATGTTATATTATTGACATCATGTTCAGCCTGAAGCAAAGATTATAAGCCCGTCAGCCCGTGAACATAATTTGTTCTACAAACACGACTCACTTGCGTGCGCAGGGGCGAAGTAACAAAACAAACAAAGTCATACGAAATTACAAAGCACAGAGCACAATGGAACAAAAGACACATTGGGCGCCCCGTTTCCTCTCATCAGGATTAACAGTTGAAAGACCACTAATTTTCGTATGAGAGGAAGTTGTATCATTTGGTCAACTGGATTTACCAAATTATTTGCTTGATTTAGTCAATGGTCCAAAGACATCCACTGCTGAACATAGGCCTCCCTCAGAGAGCGCCACTTTGATTGGCTGTTCACCTTAAGTATCCGTTGACTCCCTGCGGTTTTGGGATAAAATAATACTAATGATCTACCCTCTTGTATTTCCAGAACGATGAATCCGACGGTGGAGTGGAAGGCGGCCACACGGACGCAGCAGCACTGGCGCTGATGCTGCAGGAGCAGCTGGACGCCATCAACACGGAGATCCGCCTCATCCAGGAGGAGAAGCAGTCCACCGAGGCCAGGGCGGAGGAGCTCGAGTCCAGGGTACCTACTTGGAATGTAACTATACTAACGACTAACTATATCATTGTACTTACTCATTATAGGGCATCCATTCGTTACGTGAGGCGGGGGTCGATAATCTCATCTAATCTCACGGGCTATATCATTGTAACTCATTAGGGTATCCGTTCATTACGTACATTAATATTTTTAACATCTCTCTTAGTTCTGTTAAAAACAGCGTAAAATTGCGAGAAGTAAGTAAAACATGTTTCTCCACTAAAATATGGTTAAAATAATTGTCTACAATATTTATTGCGGTTATGCAAACGCCACGAAGTAACACAGCAGCCTTTCGATGGTTTAGAAAAAATCTCACGCCATCTCACTAACGGGTTGAAAAATCACGAAATTCATCATCATCATCATTAACAGCCTGAAGACGTCCACTGCTGAACATAGGCCTCCCCCAGGGAGCGCCACTTAGAGCGGCTGCTCGCCTCCTGCATCCATCGGCTCCCCGCGGCTTTCACCAGGTCGTCGGTCCACCTAGTGGGGGGCCGGCCTACGCTGCGTCTTCCAGTTCGTGGTCGCCACTCGAGAACCTTTCTTCCCCATCGGTTGTCAGTTCTACGAGCGATGTGGCCTGCCCATTGCCATTTCAACTTGCCAATCCTAAGAGCTACATCGGTCACTTTAGTTCTCCTGCGGATCTCCTCATTTCGGATCCTATCTCGCAGGGAAACACCGAGCATTGCTCTCTCCATAGCTCGTTGCGCGACTTTGAGCTTAGTAATGAGGCCAACAGTTAGAGACCACGTCTCAGTTCCATAAGTCATCACTGGCAACACACATTGATTGAAAACTTTTGTTTTCACGAAATTGGTCTCTGGTAAATAAACTCCTCGGGTACCTTCATTTGGTTCACAACTATTATCTTTATGGTCATTTATCTCTTGTTTGATTTTCATGCTTGACATTATAGCTAGTGAAATTACTGGGCAAATGAGACTTTATGACCAGATTACACAGTCTAGTGATCTTATTACTAGGAGTGCGTTCCAAGTTGGTGTTATTTTTTATTTTTGTTATTTTCGATCACAAAAGTCGTTCCACTAGCAATAAAAATGATCACTGTGGGAGTCTGACAATTTGAATGTGAATGTGTGTCGTTTTTGGCGTTCTTGGCGTTTTTAGCAGCAACTGGGACGAGCCCCACTGTGTGATGTCTTGGGATGACGTGCGCAGTACAATGTCGCCATCGATTAGAGAAAAAAAATCTACTATAGTGTCACGCATAAGTTCTGAGGGACACTGCAACTGTTATGACCATCGGGTGAACTACTAGCTCGTCACGTCATTATTCTCATTAAAAAAAGAAAAAAGTAGTCCATCCCAAGCTAAGCTCCGTTGTTTCCTAGGTGGGTAGTTACGAGCACATGAACGTGTTGTCTCGGCGCGGGGACTCCCCGCCGCTCGCCGCCTCGCCCTCGCGCCCGCACCTCGCCATACACAAGTACCACACGGTTAGTACTACTCACTACTACTATCAGACATAATATAATAGGTACTGTAGGTACAGTACTACTGTGCGTCCCGCCCCCCACTAAGTGGACTGAAGACCTGACCCCTATTTCATAAAGCGACAAATGGTAATAAACCTACAAATGTCAGTAGAATGTGTTTCATAAAACAAAAATACTATGCGTTATGGATGATTGGTAATCATATATACTGACAATAGGCATGATGACTACTATTAAAAATGAACAAGTAAATAGTACTTTAATAAAGAAGATTAAAAATGAAAGCAAAAATTGAAACAATAAGTAAAATCAGTAAATAAACCACGGAGTAATAAGCTTCTGTAGGGAGCGTCTCCTGTCCCTTTCTCGCGAAACAGAGCGCCTCAGCAGTTACTATGAAAAAATCCACTTGTGACGTCACATGCCAAAGAGATTGTATGTAAAGCTACCACAGCTTAGTAATGAGGTACTATGAACGACCTTGCCCTGACGGCACTGGCCGTTTAAGCTATCTCTTTCTATTCCAGTTTTTAAAATGCTTGTAATTTTGTAATTTTTTTAAATATTTCATTATTGTTTTAACAAATGTTTTTCTTTTGAGGAGTATTATAACACAATGCAAAACAAAAAAATTTCGTCATCATGCTTATTGTGGGTTTATTATGATTTGTGTTTTTATGAAATAGAGACAGGTCAGAACTGCGGGGAGACGATTTTGGCAATTTTAGTGATATTGCAGCTCACTAATGTTGCAGCGCAATGAAATGTATTTCGTATCTGCGTAATATTTTTTTATTTGTGAAATAAGTAAAAGATACTTAAGTATAATAATTTATTCGTTGTGATGTGTAAAATTCTTTTTATTTAATGGTTTAAGTAAAAAGAATGGGATTTCTGTCTTCACTACTGTAAATATTGACCTGTTGAATAACTGTTTCACTTGTCTATTGTACCTATCACAACTCTGTAAAATATTTGCATCTAGCACGAAATGTAACCCTTTTCAATCATGACATAATTATTGTGTAAAATGGCAAGACTTCTGCAAATTCTGCAAATATCAATCTGAAGAATAGAGCAATATTATTCAAACGTAGGACTTAAAACTAATGTCTCATGGTGTCGAGTGGCGCAGTTCCATGCGTGCATGCTATCATTTGATGAACCTAGCTTGCACTAACCGGGATTAGCGTTAACACAGAGCTAGTAAAAGAAAGAAAATATGCGTGTGAATGAAACGGACACTTACTTTTAAATTATGCCAGTTAGCCTAAACTACGCTAACCTAAACTAACAGCGTACATCCAAAATGGAGATGTCTCTTCTAAAACCTTACTGAAGACAAATTGAAGTTTTTCCCAACATATGTGAGGCGTATTACTTATTTTAGTCTCAAGGACGAGATTCATAGCTAGAGAAATCGATATGTTAATCTTAAACCCATATTAGAACGACACTCAATTGAGAACCAGCGTGTTGAGTCGAAATTTGAGTCATAATAATTGTGGTCAAATCTTGAGTACTATAATAGGCATGATGACTACTATTAAAAATGAACAGTAAATATTACTATCATAAAGAAGATTAAAAATGAATGCAATAATTGAAAAAATAAGTAAAATCGGTACATAAATCGCAGAGTAATAAGCTTTTAAAGTTTCTACAGGAGGCATCTCCTGTCCCTTTCTCGCGAAACAGAGCGCCCCCATAGTTACTATGAACGACCTTCCTCTGACGTCACTGGCCGTTTGAGCTATCTCTTTCTATTCCGGTTTTTAAAATGCTTGTAAGTGCTTGTTGGTCATTTTTTGAGATATTTAATTTTTGTTTTCACAAATGTTTGTTTTTTGACGAATATTATTAATATGCTTAAAAAAAATTTAGTCATCATGCCTATTCACGACCTAACATCGTTTTAAAACATTACTCTATTCTTAGCATTAATCGAGTGACTAACTCATCGCACCATTCATTTACAGAAATCAATACTTAAAGTATTTGTAAGTTAGGCCTTCATTCTGAATATCATGCTTCCATCTAACAACTCGTTGGTTTTTTTACATACTAATCTTTAAAACTGTGTGTGTATGATTTATTGTGCGTGTGTGTACTAACCGGTGCTGTGTATGTGTGCGTGAGCAGGCGCCGGCGTCGATGTCCCCCGCGCACGCACACTACCGCGCGGCCGCCGGCGACGCTCTGTCCGCTAGCCAGGTCGGTCGCGCACTCTATGTACGGACTTTCATTATTATACTATTATAACGATGATCGTAGGGTCAACTTGTCTCTGCTACAGGGCTAGCATCAACTACAATAACAGGCCAGTGCGAGTCGAAATACATAATCCGTGAAAATTATTTAGAATTATATAAAATGACAGGTACAGCCTGGTGACAGACGGACAGACGAACAGCAGAGCCTTAGTAATAAAGTCCGTTTTACCCTTTGGTTACGGAACCCTAAAAATCGACACCTCTCCTCTCGAGAAAGCATTTGACCAATGACAACGCCTGAAATATTTTATGACGTGTAGCTCAATAATTCAAGTTCGCATAACATTTAAAATTTTGACATCAACGGTAGCGACAAATTGGCCCTACTATAACTTTCTAGTCACTGAGTGTTATAATATATTATTATACACCATATATGTGTGCGTATCCCACCGGCTGCACAGATGGAATGGCTTTATATGTGTACCTTTGAAACTGTTTGTCAATTTGGATAAGAGATGGTGTCATATTGTGATAATTCCGTTATGTAATTATATAAATATAATAGAGAGGTAGTATGCAATGTCTATTATGTAAAAAATAATTTATAACCGTAAGTGTCTGATAATGTTTATAAAAATAGTCACTTAAATAAGTAAGTTAGTAAATAAAAAAACGTACTTTTATTTTCTCTGCTCCCCGATTCATAATTCATCGAAATCTGATCACGAATACGAGAAACGAATCATTTCGATAGATAATGAATTGGGGCGCTAATACTGCTTATTTAAACACAAATGTGATAAAATTATAGATAATCGTGGTACTTACTTATTAATGCAAATTGTATTGTGCCCCGCGTTCCTTGCTGGCTAAACACCCCACTGCTTTACGCTACGTAGATAAATAAATAAGGCTTTACACAATTTTTATTGGATTGGTTTGTAATTTGTGTAGTAGTCATAGATGCATAAAAATTGTAAATAGGTAGCCCAAAACGTTTGACGACTAGTATGTATTTCTACGCTTGATATAATATGTAATGTATGTATGTATACTATTATATATAAAATCTATGGTAGGTATAGGTAATATAAGTACCAAAATACTAATTATTATTGAAATTATTTAAGCACGTAAACTGTGACAAATGTTTCAACTTGTTGTATCATACTAAATCTATGCTGGAACCACTTTGACCATTTTTATGTTGATTGCTAATAGTGAATTATTGAGTGTACTTGGGACTAATTAAAGCAACCAATATAAAGTCACATAACTCAGTAGTTGCGCTTCAAGTTTGCACAAGAAATAGTTTTTATAATTTACTTACCTATACAGGGTGAACTTTATTAACAATTCGTATGTTATCCCGAAGGGGAGAGGGTTATATTATATAACCAATAAGTTTTGAGAGCCTCGCTTAAAACTGCGTGTTTCCAAACCTCCATACTAAAAAAGTAATTCCACTAACCTAGTGCTGTGCGTAGTAACTCGTAACGCACAACATAATCTCCGAAAGCGTTAAGAGACACAAATATGCACGTGCGATCACTACGAGAGCTAACAAGATACTAAAATAAAAAAATAAATTCATTTTTTTTTCGCTAACTTAACATTTGTATTGTGTATTACGGTTAAGGACGAAGTTCAACTATACCCAGCTGCGTGCACTTGCGCTAGGGTTATCTTCGAAGCGTTTGAGTGAAAAACTATTAATTTAGAAAAGTCGTAGAAGAAACGTTGTCTACCTTGGGGAGTAGATTCCCCTTTCGGGATAATATACCAATACAAGTTCACCCTGTATAGAATACTGTATATCCAGCGTATTAGTATAAAATGGAGATCACGATCAGTGTTCGGTGAATATCGAATGCTATTTTTCTATTCACGACCAAATCAAATCAAACCAGTGTTTTATTGCAAATAGGTTATTCTAAGCACTTTTACGATGACCATTACACCATGATTGAGCAACTCTACAGGGCTACAGGGTCAATGACCTTTTGACATTGACATTGTCAGATGCAGCTGTGCGAAGACGGCGGCGGGCCGAGCGCGCCCCCCGGCGGTGAAGGGGCGGAGTCTCCGCTCACGGCGCGGTCTCTGCGGCTCGAGCGGGCCGCGCGCGCTATACACGCCGAGAGGGATCGCCTCAGGACTCACTACCAGACGCCTTACGACTCGTGAGTAAAGGGGAAAACATCCACACCCAACGTAGTTTGCTGGGACCATCGAGGATGGAATTAACTAAATATTGATTTTGATTGGATAAGTGTTAAAAGAGTCTTTGCAACGCACCGGTAATGCCCTCGGTGTGCCGATATAGCTGACGGTAACCACAAAGTGGGCCGCCTGCTTTCATCAAAATTATTAGCTTTTTTAAACGTTTTCATACTCGGTCGTTTGTATCTTCAAAAGTCATCGATCTCATCGTAATTATCAAATCAAATCATTTATTTGTAACATTCTCTTAGGTAAAAATGCACAAGGGAAATATAAATTAGATAACCATCATGCAACAACAAATCAGCATCAATACTTTCATGAAAAAAGTGAGGCATCGGCAAATTATTATTGAACCACGGTACTTTTAGGTACCTTTTAAATACAAAAGAAATTCCCTAAGTTGGTTCCGTAAACTTCAAAAATTCTCTGTGGTTGGTTCAGGAATGTCCAAAAAAACAGTGAAACACCAATTTTATGAATGTTATTTATAACTCATCAAAACAATATTACTTAAGTACATCTATTTGTATTTTTTTCACGCCGCTCAGGACTTCAATAATGTCTGGCAGCCTCGCAAGGATCCCGATACACAGGTGTCCAGCCAGAACTAATCTAAGACCTAACCTAGGACACAAATCTAAGCCATATCTCTCGGAAATCAACTTAACAAACGGATGGTGTGACTGTCCCGATACGTTGTTGAATTACGTACCTCATAGACTTTGTTTCAAGTCAAACTTGTATAGAATAGTTGATAGTTATCTTTTCCACCATCCGTCCTTAGTGAAATCAGCAAGTTATATTTGAATTTGAAAGTCTACACTGAAGAATTGATTGGGCGCCGAAACAAAAATGCATTTATTTTCGTTTAATAAAATGGAATTACTAATTTTTTGCAGTTGTGTTAATTCAGATTTCATAAACTTAATTCTGGTATGTTATTTTTGTTGTTTTGTGTGTTCCCCTTTTAGTAGTTTGTAGAAAAAAGTAACTAAAGAGCTATGTTAGTAATTCCATTTTAGATGAGCGCTAGGAATTTGGCACTATTTCTGTAAAATCAGCTTGTTTTGCCATTTAAATACAGAACAGGCAACCTTTAGTTTAAAGCGATTTTGTTTAAACAATTTTACGTAGAATGTCTTTACTTTGTCTATAACGCGATTCATTCAATAAAGAAAACACCTGAAAAGACCACATATGTTTAATGTTGTCTCACTCTCACTGCACTAACACGTAATGGTGGAAGTGAGGAAACAATATTTCTTGCTTGATACAATCGTTTTTTTAATGATACGCGTTATACTACTAGGAATCGAAAATTCTCAAAATCTCTTATTACTAAGATGTTGTGGCTAAAAAGGGTAGAAAGTATCAAGAGGTAGCTTGCAGCCTGAATTATTGTGTGCAAGCTAAGTCATCCAAAGTCGGTTTTTTTCTTTAATTTTTTTATTAACCAATATCTGTGTTCTGTAGCTCAAGCCAAGAGTCCCTGGGCGCGAGTATGTCTACGGCGACGTGGGGCGGGGGTGCCTCGCCCGGGCTGCCGCGGGGCGTGGCCGCCGCCGCCTCGGCGGTCTCCATCGCTTCCATGCACCAGCAGAAGAAGCGGGGCATCAAGAGTTCGCTCGGACGGTTCTTTAGTAAGAAGGAGAAGGCTGGGATGCCGGTATGTGTTCTTTTTTACCTTATTGTACCTATAATGGTTATATTCTTACTAGCCTTATTAATTTTAGAGTAATTTTGGATTAGTTAAACCGACTTTTGTGTTTTTCGATCGAGTTTGATATTCCAATGACAAAAAGATAGAAGTTGCAGTAAGATATACTGCAGATAGAAGCATTGCATAGAGACGAGAAGAAGATTTTATAGGTTTAGGCATTATTTTATCTGTGATCTATTGAGTATAAATGTAACACCGATACGCGCACATGTCCACTCCGGCCGACGGCTCTCGTGAAACTGGTGCTGGTGCTCGAGATAGCTGAGCTGAGTACTCTAGGCCTTTACGCAGTATAATTATTATGTGTAATAATAATGTACGTCTATTATTAATATTATCTCGAATACACTAGTACAATACGCTTACAAGTTTCTTTATGAAAGGCAGTTGATTTGTCAACATTTTATTTGATGCTAGGTGACGATATAATACGACTGAAGTTAGCACAAGGCTGTCTAGAAATTAGGTTAGGTATAAAAACGTAGGCCAACCTTCCCTCAGCGATGTATTTACCTTGTGAACAGATGCAACAAGGGCAAGCGTCCCGGTCGCTGTCTTCCACGTCATCTCTCGGATTGTCGACGCTAGCCGACGATCAGATGCCACTCGACAACAACCCCCTGCAAGAGTACGCTAGGACGAAGACCAAGTTAGTACCTATTTACATATTTTGGCACATAGTTTGCCACCAATCAGTAACGTTTTCACTCCAATTTAGCATTAGCGATCCTTAAAATTAAATATAGTTTGTAGGTGGGGTTTAACTTTTTGATTTGACTTCTTAAATATGGTCTCTGCGATAAAACAGATAACGAGATAACTTTTTAAAGGCCATGGCCGTTCCGCGTATTTTTCCCTTCAGAAACCTTTAGATGCCATTTTCATTTTAAATTGAATACCTATTGCACAACGTCGCAGGAAACTATGATTGTGGTTTAAGACGGAGTCACATTCGTTTATTAGATGCGCATACAAATGTGGAATAAAATGCACAAACCCACAAATTCTTGACCTGTCCTTTAATTCATTAATCAAATGATACGACAAGATTTTGTGCATAGGGAAGAAAAGGACAATTACTTGTTGTGTGTCATACCCCCATATTCTAAGTCGTTACCACGAGATTACTCCACTCGACTCAACCTTGAATTAACCTCATTTTTGTGTTTTGGTATTTTTAGTTGACAATATATAATCAACTTGACATTTCTGCGTAAATTTTTCTTAAACGAGAGAAGCGAAGCAACTGTCAACTCAAGGTACGTCGCGATGTATTTTGAGTTTCCCTCAAAGTTAAGTAGAAGTCAAGTGAAGGATTTTTGGTGAAATGTTTTAGAATACAGGGGTCAGTGTTGGGGAGCATGGTCTGGTATTTCCTGTGTCCCGGAAATCCTAGTTAGGGTACAGGATCTACATATGTGATCGTTGGGCGTTAATATTATCACTTGAGCATGGTTCTCGTAGTTCCTGTGTCCCGGGCATCCTACGTATGCGATCGTGTGTCGTGAACATTAGTTGGTCCCGTAGTTCAGTGGTCCCCCGCGAGCGCGACTACCGGCACGAGTTGCTGGGCGAGGCGATGCGCGCCGGCACGCCGTTCGCGTTGTGGAACGGGCCCACCGTGGTGGCGTGGCTCGAGCTGTGGGTCGGCATGCCGGCCTGGTACGTCGCCGCCTGCCGCGCCAACGTCAAGTCCGGCGCCATCATGTCCGCGCTCTCCGACCAGGAGATACAACGGGAGATTGGTCAGTATCCCGCGCAACACACCACCACCGGTCTGTGTGTATCGTAAACATCGGGAGATCGACAGAATAATTTGTAAAAGAAAAATTAGAATCACGAGTGGGGATTGAACCCGCATCCATCCATCCCTCAAGCCGGGACATGCTTTACTTAAGCTACCGTGACAAGTGGCCTCATGTCCGAATTTTTCATTCACCTTATACAACCAACTTACGGGATTGGGAAGATAAATAGACAAAAAGAGATCAGCCTTCAGCCTTATCAGGAGATTGGTTATTATCACACACTAAACGGGCACTCGGGGGGCACAAACTTGTAAGCTTGTGGTGCCTTCGATCAAGTATAAAATGAAACGACGTAGGTTAAATAACAACTATTGTGAAATCAACCTTAAACGCTTACATATAAATTAAATTACTTTTTGAACTGATTCGAAATGAAAGCTCACGCCGCAAGTAAGCTCTTATTTACCTTGGAGACGATTTTTTTTGCGTCGATCTGTTGTGATCCTGTAGGCCTAGCACGAACATTTACGCGCGCGTAAGTGTAACGTTAAGGTAAGCCAGTTGTATGGGGCGCTGATCAAATGCCATACAACTGACGTACGCTAACGTTACACTTACGCGCGCGTAAATGTTCGTGCTAGGCCCACTGATCAATGTGTAGAACATACAAAAAGTTAGCAATCTGCCCCCACTTTCAACTTCTCGATGAAAATTGTCCCGCTGCTATATTCCCAGCATTGGTAACGTATTAAGCTGATGACGAAACAAATAAACCTTCCGCCTCAGGTATAAGCAACCCCCTCCACCGGCTGAAGCTGCGTCTGGCGATCCAGGAGATGGTATCGCTGACGTCACCGTCCGCGCCGCGCGGCACCGCCTGCGCCGCGCTTGCTTTCGGGGACATGAACCACGAGTGGATCGGGAATGTCTGGCTACCCTCGCTAGGTAAGTGGTTACTCTACCGTCTACTTTGGACATAACTTTCTTGTAGAATTTCTTGTTCAACCGTAATGGTGGCTGTACCTACATCTTATTGCATTTTACTCCAGTACAGTTTTAGTCATGTTCGTTTTTGTGGAATTTTATTGTAATAATCTGTTTTCGTTGTTACCAGGTTTACCTCAATATAGGACGACGTTTATGGAATGTTTGGTGGACGCGAGAATGTTGGAACATCTCACGAAAAGAGACCTTAGAACGCAACTTAAAATGGTTGATAGTTTTCACAGGTAAGCATATGATTTTCTTTACATTCAATTCTTTTTTGTGCATGTAAAATTAAACGATCAACAAGTGAAACTTGGATTCGCGCAATCAAGCACAATTCCGCATAGAATAAACCATCATGTATAGTGATTTTTTGTACGAGTTTATTTATTAATCTGATTTATCTTAAGTTAGTAAATTACCAATCATTTTAGACAAGACGTTGAGTTATCTTGTTCCCATAATACGAGCTGTTTCGTTTGAGATTAGAAGGTGATGTGTGAATAAAAGATACGAAGATCCGGAACCTCAAAATATGTGATAACCGGTATAAGATTAATAGTTTTGAGATACGTGGTATTAAGGACATTGATTTAAATTTGTAGTATTTGTTTTTTGTTTGTATAGAACTCCAGATGACAGAAATTTTAATGATTTTACGACTAGGTTGGAAAAATTATTGGAACACTTTTTCAGCAAAGGATTGATTATTGTTGGAGACCTTAACTTAAATTTTTTTAAACAAGGCAAAAATCTGACTGAACTATTATCGCTACTTAAATGTTTTAATTTTAGACATCTCATCTCGACTACAACTTTTATCCGGAACAACTCGGAGTCTTGTATAGATAATATTTTTACTAACCTCCCTGACGAAAACATTAACGGCTGTGAGATAGATCATAACATGTGAGCGGATGGGCACGCGGGCATTTTCTGCGAACTGAGCTTAGAGGACTCTACAGGTCACCTGAGGGCTGAACAGTCGGTAACTATTAGAAAGAGAATTGACTCTGTAAAGGCTAAAGATAATTATCGAGATGACCTAATGAAGAACGATCTCAAGGATTGTAATATTAACGGTGCTTTCATAAAAACACAAAAAAGTGAGTGCTATAAAAAGGGGTATGATAAATTGGATCTCTAAAGGAGTTAACGAAGCCAGCAAAATGAAAAGGTTCTTAAATTCGGCTCCAAAGAGTAGTGTTGATGATACTATAATTACATACAGGAGAACCTATTTGAAACTATTTAAACAAGTCGTTAAGGGGTTAAAAAAGAAGCAGTCGAAAAAAGGATTGATAATGCAAATAATAGTACGAAAGAAATATGGAAGGTCGTAAATAAACATAGAAACAAATGCAAGTATGTAAGCAATAACAGCATAATTATAAAGATTGATGATATTATGACTGATAATACCCAAAAAATTGTCGACGTTTTTGCTAAACGATTCGATCATGACAACAGCGAAGCGGGGTCCTCCGAGAATAAAATTGACGCGTTAGTACTTATGCGTGATCATGTAACGGGATGTAAGTTTGGAACAGAACTTAGATATACAAATAAAAATGTTAGTAGTAGTAGTTAAAATTATACGCAGAATGAAGTCAAAGAAATCGTGGGGTTTCGATGAAATACCTATCACAGTAATTAAAAATAATGCGGATGTGTTGGCCGAACCCTTGTCGATGTTCTTCAATAAGTGTATTTCGTCTGGCATATTTCCAGAGCAGCTTAAAATCGCGAGAGTTTTGCCAATTTTCAAAAAAGGTAGTAAAACCGATCCCAAAAACTATCGGCCCATATCTTTGCTATCGTCTGTCTCAAAAATATTTGAAAACATTTTAAAGGATAGATTGGTGACACATCTCAATCTAAATAATATATTGGATGGGCGTCAGTTTGGCTACCAAAAATGTGTTGGAACCGTGGATGCCATTGACATTCTGGTCAATGAAGTAGTGGACAAACTGAACAGCAAGTTTAAAGTCGCAGGTGTGTTTCTTGGCTTGAGCTCCGCGTTCGACACCGTGGATCATGGCATATTAATATCTAAGTTGGAGCACTATGCTGTTAGGGATAATGCACTACAGATGTTTGAATCATATTTGAAAAACAGAAAGTACTATGTGGAAATAAACGGTATCGTCAACGGATGTGAGCTAGCAACAAAATCTCACTTAGTGCACATGAAACGAGGCGTTCCACAAAGCTCTATTTTGGGTCCATTACTTTTTGTAATATTACCTACCCTTATAAGTGAACACCGCTTGCACATGCTTGCAGAACCTCTCTCCTTGTTACCACTTGTTATCCTTGGAAACGTATGCTCTGATTTCTTAGAGTATACGTACTCCCTATAAGTGAGCACGGCTTGCACCATGTTCCCAGAACGTCCCTCCACTTCGGCGTGGCGTGCCTGAAGCGCGTCGGGTACAGCGTGCGCGCGCTCGAGGAGCGGCGCCGCGCGGCCGAGCTCGTGCCGCGGGACGTGCTCGTGTGGACCAACGACCGCCTGCAGCGGTGGCTCGCCTCCGCCGGCCTGAAGGTAGGCTCGTGTGGACCGACGACCGCCTGCAGCGGTGGCTCGCCTCCGCCGGCCTGAAGGTAGGCTCGTGTGGACCGACGACCGCCTGCAGCGGTGGCTCGCCTCCGCCGGCCTGAAGGTAGGCTCGTGTGGACCGACGATCGCCTGCAGCGGTGGCTCGCCTCCGCCGGCCTGAAGGTAGGCTCGTGTGGACCGACGACCGCCTGCAGCGGTGGCTCGCCTCCGCCGGCCTGAAGGTAGGCTCGTGTGGACCGACGACCGCCTGCAGCGGTGGCTCGCCTCCGCCGGCCTGAAGGTAGGCTCGTGTGGACCGACGACCGCCTGCAGCGGTGGCTCGCCTCCGCCGGCCTGAAGGTAGGCTCGTGTGGACCGACGACCGCCTGCAGCGGTGGCTCGCCTCCGCCGGCCTGAAGGTAGGCTCGTGTGGACCGACGATCGCCTGCAGCGGTGGCTCGCCTCCGCCGGCCTGAAGGTAGGCTCGTGTGGACCGACGACCGCCTGCAGCGGTGGCTCGCCTCCGCCGGCCTGAAGGTAGGCTCGTGTGGACCGACGACCGCCTGCAGCGGTGGCTCGCCTCCGCCGGCCTGAAGGTAGGCTCGTGTGGACCAACGACCGCCTGCAGCGGTGGCTCGCCTCCGCCGGTCTGAAGGTAGGCTCACGCCGGTGTGGACCAACGGGTACCTCCTGTTATCTGAGTGCTACATATTATAGACAAATTAAAAAAACGTCGTCACACAAGCTGCGCTGACTCGGCCATCTCGAGAGAGTGGAAGAAGAGCGAGCCCTGAAGCGAGCGTACATGGGACGGCCAAGTAGGACAACCAGTCGAAGGCCCCAGGTACCGCTAGCTTGGCGCAGGACACCGAAGTGGCGTCGTATTTATCGGAGGCCAAGACTCATTTTGGGTCGTTGCGCCATCTTTGTTATTTAGTTAGTAGAGCACTGATGAAGAATAACTGTTTCCAGGAATACGCGAACAACCTGAGCGAAAGTGGAGTCCACGGAGCGCTGATAGCGTTGGATGAAACGTTCGATGCTAACAGCTTAGCGCTCGCGCTGCAAGTGCCTACGCAGAATACGCAGGTATGTACCACCTAGGAAGTGGGCTGGAAAATACTGGACTTAAAACGTAGACAAGTAGACAGAGATCGTTTAAGAGTAAGTCATGTGGAACCGCTACGGGAATATCCAGGTAATGCGCAGCAGCATCTTCCTTGGTTCATTCAAATCTGCGATCACCGTCTGTTGGCCGCGTAGCTAAGCCAACAACAATCCAAAGTGGATTGTTGTTGGGGCAGACTATGTTCAGCAGCGGACCTCTTCCGGGTGTTGATGTACAGTATTCTATCAGTTATAGTTCCCATAGTACAAGTTTTACTTAAGTTGGGGGCTAGATGGCGCTGTGTAATGCCCACAGTTTTGTTAATAGCCAATTATTGTATTCCATTTACATGACAGGCGCGACAGATCCTGGAAGTAGAGTTCGCGAACCTCCTTTCGAGCGGCACGGAGCGATCGGCGAGGGCGGAGCACCCGGCCGCCTCCTGACACCACACCATCAACTAGGCCTGCGCCCTCCCTCCGAGGGACTACGCCGTGTGACCGCCAGGGCTGCGGATACAAGTCCTAAAGTGGGGGGTGAAAGTGCTTAAACAATTTCAAAGTGAAGTTTCAACAATCTTAAAGTGACAGAGACTTGATATCCTAAAGTGATCGTGAACAACCTTAAAGTGACCGTGTGTTAGAAACGATGGTGTTAGATTATGGTTTTAAATTGGGTTTGGACAATCACTGTTCTAAAGCTGAGTTTTCACTTGCAAGAAAACTTCGAAAGTTTCCGATCGCAAATTTGTATGTAAATTATTGTAGACTGCTAGACTGCTATAAGTTTACACGTAAACTACAGTCTGATTAATCGGACACTTTTGTAGAAGTTTTCTTGGAGGTTAAAATTCGGCCTAAAATTGGAATATTATTGGAGGACACTAATAGTGTGGGGTGTCCTGAATGATCTATACTAAGAGAGGGATGTTTTGTTATTAGTGATTGTCTGAACCTAAAGTGGAATTATTCTAGCTCCCAACGTAAAGTGTGGGTGTGGAAGCGCGGTTATGTTTGACTGTTTTTTACAACGAACATTGATGTGTTAAGAAATTTTTAAATATAATAGCTGTCTTATGCTTTTATCTGTTTATTACGCTAAGCAGGCGATACTGCTATAAAACCATAAATATAAAATTCTTGTCATCATCTGACGTCAGACGTTATAGTACAAGCTATGCTTAGTTTGGGGCTAGATGGCGCTGTGTGAAATGTCCACACATATTTATTTATATAAGAACAAATACTTACTTGTTCTGTGTCTGGGTGTTGTGGGAGCATGGTCTTCGTACTTAATTCCTGGGTCCCTAGATAGATTTAGGATTGGAGACACTTGAAATTCTATAACTTACAGTGTGTGGTAACACTGGTTGTAGGTTGGAAGATTCTTAGTATTTGTGATGACTTCCTTAAGTTTTCTTTGACCACTTATGTTCCCCCAGACTCGCTATCTAGAGAGGCTGTTTCCATTCCTCGCATAGCGTGGCGCCACCTTCAGCCTTATTGGTACAATGTGGCCAAACAATTTGCCACAATAATAACTACACAATCATGTAGTTTCATTTGTTGTCGCAGATTTGAACAACAAGTTTATAGTATTCAATGTAATCGCGCGTCCACAGACCAAAGTCTCGGTGAAAGTTGTAAAGGGTTAGTGAATGTATAGTCAAGTTTACACTATGGTTATAGATTAATTTATTTTTAGTTTATGGTACAAATCAATTATTTATGTTTCTATTGACTGCCGTTTTGTATGACTGTTATCTATTTTTCTTTAAATCATGTAGAACTTATTTTCTTCAGTTGATGCAACACTTCAATTTTGAAAGTGTATGTTTGTTTGTTTGTAAGTGTGGTACACGACATGGGCTGCTATTGTTACGAAATGTAAGTGCGAAATAACTGTCATCAATGTTTTCTGTAGTAGAAAACATACTGGGTCTGTAACGCAACTGTGAGTCAATATGAATATTTCTTGTATTTAACTTTAGTATAATTTTACGGTTTCAAAACTAAGTAAGTTTCACATTGACTGCAGTAAATGATTCCTCATGATTGAACTGGTTTCCGTAGAGCATATTTGAGTTTCTTCACAGATTAGACAAAAAAAATTGTCTAGCGTTTGATTTCCGTTTTAGACTTGTATTCAATTTCACAAAATCGTTGATAATAAAAAATTTCAGTACCTACCTGTGTAATATTAATGTAAAGGAATAATGCTTCATAATGTAAGTTACAAAGTGCTCTGATAACTCTGATAATTATGGTAGATTATGTACTTAAACCTTTAATCCGGTATTACTACGAGAATGTTATTGAATGCGAGTACGTCGTGCTTTTCAAATCACCAACCGATACTAATTTAACACAAATAATATAATTATAATCGTTCTGTGTTACTGTGTATATCTTCCTCTCTTTCTCCCCAATCTTTTATCTCTGGATTCGAAAAGCACGATGGACTTAAAATTAATTGCCAAATATTAGTTACAAACTAATACTTTAGGTTCTGTGACGCAATCTACAATTATTTCAGAACTTACCCCTCGATTTTAAATGTACCCTCTAAATATAAACAAAATCTTTAAATACTTTATGTAAATATTTGTAGATGGCACCACAGGGAGATTAGAGTTACTATTCTATGAGAGAACATAATTAACTCGATATTCTAATACAGATGAACTCTTCAATCATTAGGTGTTCCTAATGACCGTTATTATGATATATTTGGACTAAACATTTTGAAAAGGTACCATAAAGTGTATAGATTCAGTCTACCAAGTGCCTCGCCGAGGCGTGTATAATATAGCTTTATTTAGATAAATGTGTGCCTCTCAGTTGTTTAGTTCGTCACTACTAACCGTACTGACTATATACTATGCTTATGTACCTTACGCTAAATGGATAGTGCTGCCAACATAACTGATTATATGTCGTATATAGGAATTAATTGAATTCATGACACTTAAACCATTTTAAATGTAAGTAGTGATATACTCACTACATAATTGGGACTCACTTTCTCTTTTTAACTAAACAGAAAATGGTCAGGAGAAAGAGATAGCATGGGTAAATTGGCAGCACTGTACCGGTTCCGAGAGGTCACGCAACTAGTCTGTACAGCATTGTTGCCGATCGTTTTGTAATCATGTATTTTATTATACTACAATGTAATAGCGAACATAAACTGAGACGTAGCTAGGTATATTTTTGTTAAGCCTTTACAAGATAGTTTTAATATTCAAAGCGGTTCCCGAGGCACCGAGTCCTAACGTGTGTAAATATTGGAACTGCCGATGCCGCGATGTTGTCAACTGTTTGAGTTGCCACGCACTTGTGATATGCAAGGATTCCTTGCGCCTCGAACACTAGTTTTTAATTATGAGAGGCGTAATTACGAGAGGATGGAAATATTTGCATATCACACGCATCTAAACGCAATAGATAATGAAATAAAACACGTTTGTATAGCTAATTTTATAA
Organism: Ennomos erosarius; assembly: GCA_963580505.1. NCBI lineage: Eukaryota > Metazoa > Arthropoda > Insecta > Lepidoptera > Geometridae > Ennomos > Ennomos erosarius. Next base: position 703,718 of record OY756991.1, on the reverse strand, counting down.
TTTTGTGAAAACTTGTTCGTTAGCCAATATATTGTAAATATGTTTCTATATCATAGCGTTTCTATCGAGCGTAGTTTTATAATATTAGCAATATTTAGCTAGGATGTGTTCAAACTATTAGATGGTTATTTTTTATTTACATAAATTTATTTATTAACTAGGAAGTTATTATTTATTAAGTTATTCCCTAACGGAGGTGTATTTAAATAATAAATTGGTTATGGACATATAATACCTCAATAATCATTGCTGGTTGTTTAAAATCACAATTTGTTTAAGCGTGAAGGCCGCGAATGCAGTTGGATTGTAAGATACGAGTGTGTATAGAGAATATGTAACAGTATTATAATGTTAGGTGAGTATAGTGACCGCTTGGTGTCGTTTTATATGAAACAAGGATTTCATAGTAGCTCGTCGTAGCGTTTCAAAGGAAAACTTGTTGAAACTAAATCAAATAAAGTTTTTTAGATATTTCCAAAGTTGAGTGTGACAGCTAAGTATGTCTTATAATATCAATATCACGCAGCAGTGCATAACATAAAATGTGATGACGTATTTGTCAAATGTGTCTGATAAAACCATTAGAACGTATCACACTCCATGTAATGATTTCGATTAGTTGATTGTATAATGTATATCTTGAGCTACATGTATATCCAGTGCTATATAGATTTTATTACGCCGGCTAGTCAGAGACCGCGTCTTACCAATTCGACCGAAATTGGATATTATAAAATATAGTATAAGAGTTAATAGCGAGAACGTCTACCGTCTCAATATCATTCATACACATCATTCGTTTCATTATTCAAATATATATTATAAATATATAGGACTACTTACATAAAGTTTTATAAAGAGCAAATACGGTAACGAGATGGTTATTTAGTTATTTGTTAGTGTATAGCTTTTCGGTGTAGCTACGGTTTTGTATAACTGGGAGGGGTGTCGTGTAGATTTTGAGACGTTTCCCTTGACCGCCGTGCGGCCTGTATTATAGTCCAGTGGGCAAACTGAAAGGTTCCGCCTGCCGCGCCATACCGTTAGTAAGGAACGGCGACGCGGGCGCCCTCTAGCTTGCCTACGCCGCCTCTAGTGTAGATAGACACATTAACATTCGTCCGAACCAAATCCTGTACAGAATGCCGTTTGTTCGTCTAACAGACCGCAATTCCCACAAGCTAGCAGTCCTCGCTACTAGTTATCCGTAATGTAACCTCCACAAGTGCCAAGATATCGGAACGGACCCGAAACGAACAATAATAGAATAATTTTGTATCACATTCCAACGCAGTGTGTACTCGAGAACAAAAAGAAAATATTTTTCCACGGTCCCTGTGGCTCGCTACCAAAGAGTAAAGTTACCTTCACGTTAAGGGTTAATGTAAAATAGATTAGAAGAATTTCGAATGTATATAATTTTGCAATATGTATCGCATAGCTTGTTATAGTACGAAGTGGCGGTGTATCGTTGGACTCTGTAACCCGCGCAACATTCCAGGCTTTCCATGTTTATATCGCTTCGCCCCTCGACTTATATTAGCTGTGACAGGTCATGCGGGGCACGGTTGTAATGTCCGAGTCAAAATTGTTAACCTACATTATTTTGACCAATGTTATCTGACCTACTGTGTAACCTTTGTAAAAATATTTATCAGATGTGCGATGACATACGTTGTGCATAATGATAAGAGGTAAATACAATTTACACGATATTTATTAGTTTTATTTTTCGTTACCCAACTACCAGCTATATTAAATAAATAATACGATCACATACATAGATTACAGAATTTCCTGTATAGGTAGTAACTATATCCTTTGATTTCCTGTATCTAGGGATCCAGGCACTACGAAGACCATGGTCGCACAACACCCAGACATAGAACAAGTATTTGCGCTTTTTTTCTGTACACAAAAATACTCGTCTGTTGCGGGAATCGAACCCGCCGCCTCCGGGTTACGAGCCAACCTGCTCTACCATCGCAGCACGGAGGCTGTCTATTATATAGGTTGTTTATTGCTATGGCTCATATTACAGAACGATGCTCAAGTAGATCCCATTCACGTTAAAGAGTTCTTATTCTGAACGGGGCCGATAAAGGCCTGCACTGACGTCTCGCTTGGGGTGTTTTGTGCATTTCCCCCTGCCAGCTGTTACGCTAGCTAACCTAACTCCTTGAAAGATCGGAGCACAGCCTTGGGTCGCTGATATAACTGTTCCAGTAATAGTGATGATGATAACGCAGTCGATACGGATGAGCACAAACATGGTGATGATGATGAGCGATTTTGGGGATTGACGAGTTTTGACATCTCTACTAGCTAAGTAGACCCGTTTTTAAAGAGTTATTTTGTTAGACAAATAATTTGGGAGTTTTAAGGCTAGGCTGAACCAGTATCGTCTAGGCTAGCATGCTCCAGCGTCGACCGTGTGATCGCTTAGCGTCAGGTGAGACCGTGGGCAGCCTATATGATTTTATCAACGAAAAGTAAATAAAACTACATAATATTAAGAATAATAACTTAATCACATCTGAGGTTGCTTTTTATTACCCATTTTGCTTAGCTGTCTACAAATCTTTTTCTTTAACTCTTTCTGTCGTTTTAACTTCTTCCATTCCTCTATTTCCTGCTGTTTCTTATGTTTCTTCAGTCTTTCCGATGTGGCTTCTTTCTGAGTTTCCTTCTTTTTCTCGAAATTGGTCTTCAGCATCTTCATGACATTGCTGACCTTCTGTTCATATGGACTCTTGATGACTGCTATCCTATTCTTCAGTTTATCGATTTTTGCTTTACCGGATGGTGTTGTGCTCATTTCTTTAGGCTTGAATCTGTATGGGAGACCTTTCTGTAGCTGCTTGGGGATCACCAGTGGCTTGAATACTCTGAGGCCTCTGTTTATTTCTGTGTACATTGAGTCCTTGTTGGCGTCACTCTTAATGTTTCTCTCTCGTTTCAGTTGACCTTTAGTCTTCATACCTTGCCACGCGTTCTTGGTACCCGCCGGTAACAGAAGGTTGACGACAGGCGCATAGTACTTCGTGACGTCAACTTTAAACCACGTCCGGCAGAAAATTATGTCGCTCATAAGAATCTTATCCTCAAACGTAGCTCGGAACGCACCTTCTGGCTTATTCAAAGCTTTCTTAATCTGTCCTCTGATTCCAGATACAGTTTTAATTTTAGCGCCTTCGAATTTCGCTACTTCCAGCGTAGTCGTGAACATGTCTTTGATGAATGCAGTTTTTTTGTATATTTTCAAAGGTGTCCCAACAAGTTTTAGTTTCTTGACAATTTGCGTAGATTTGTTAATTTCGTTAACACTACCAGTTGCTGCTATTCTAAATCCTATTTTCTTGACTTCGTTTGAATTATTATTAACATTCTGTAGAGCTAAAAATCCTGTGTTTTGAGGAGTAATAGGTCCATAGAAATGCATGTTGCAAGTGACATGTTGCGGAGTATATTTCAGATACCGGCATTTAAAGTCATCCTCTATTTTAGAATAGATTGGTAGAGTCTGGAACCTTCTCCATCCTAAAGATATAATAAGTGGATCATTAGTTTTCAGTATCTTTTTGAACCACCTGTGCTTCTTCACTTTACAAGACACAAACCCTATATTTTGTTCAGCCATATTGAGAGCTCCTATTAGGATTGGATAGCTGGAGTCAAAATTGGTTACAAATTCTGAAGGCATATTTTTAAATAGCATTCTGACATACAATCCTGGCCTAAAACCCTCCACTTCAATCCTCAAACCTTGATCTAGGTTTTCGAAAACGGATTTATTCAACTCTGATTGCTTCAAAGCCTCAGCTTTGAGGTTTTCATAATATGAGTGATCTCCTTTTATTCTATGGTCATCTGGGTTATCATATTCAGAGTCAAACTTTGCTTTCAATTTCATTTTCTTATCCAAAATTTCTGCCTTTGTTGGTTCACCTTTCCGTTTTGTACCTGCTTGTGGTTGAGAATCTTGATTCTCTTCCGCTTTATGCTTTTCTCCTGTCTCTAAGTCTTCAAAGTCTCCATATAATTCTTCATCATCACCATCACTGGCATCATCTAATTTGAGTAGTTCAGAAGCATCCTCATCAGCTGATCTTTTGCCGGTAACAAAACTGTTGATTAAGTATTGCTTGTTGCTATCTGTTGACCAATCTCTTATATTGGGTTTGTCAAGAGAATAAAAGAATGAGCATTCATCAAGATCAAGCCTGTCCTTCTCCTTGTGTTTTGTCTTTTGAGTATCTGTAACTTTCTTGAACAGTCCTCCAATTTCTTCTTCATCACTTTCATCTTCTGATTCAGCTTTTTGGTTTTTGGTTTTATTACCAATTTCAAATTCCCCATAAACTAATTTCATTATGTTTTTAGATGTCCTCTGTCTCTCAAAGTAAGCTTCAGTAGCCTTTTGTCCAAGTTTTTCTTTCCATTTTGAGCTGAAATCTTCATTGTCAGATTCATCATCAGATTCTGATCCATTTCCATCATTTTCAGTAGTATTATCAATACCACTGGTGTTGGCTTCTATATCTTCATTTTCTAAGTCTGAATTATTGTTATCCCATGGAAGATTACCTACCTTGTCTTTTTCATTTTCATCAATACCACTATCATTTTCTGAATCACTCTCTTCTGCATCAGATTCTGAGTCTGAACCTGCTTCTTTATTTTTATTTTGGTGTAAATATTCATCATCTTTCACCATATCAGGGTATATTACTGCTCCTCCGCTGAACAATTTGAACCCTGACTCTTGCATCTGCTCGTCAACTGTTTCTGTTGTTTCAACAACACTTTTAAGCAGTGCCTTCTTTTCATTTGTTTCTTCATCTTCTTTCTTGTGTGAATGAGATCCGTGCAGATCGATGTATACTGCATCTTTGTCATATACAATGCCTCCAACTCCTGAGAATGGTGCATAAATTTGTCGCTCTCGTTCCATTAGATGTCTCTTCTTTTCACTGCTTGGTAGTGGGCAAGGGTCGGGCAAATATGAGAGCTCACTAATCTTCATATCACCTACTCCTGTAACAACCATAGAAAGGTAAGTTTTTTTATGAGAATGAATGACACGATGCGCTAGTGATTATCACGATTATTACTTAGTAAGAATTGGGTTGAATAGTACATAAAATGCGGCTTATGCCCAGCAGTGGGCAAGACCCAGCTAATGATTCTATAAACAACACAGCAGACTTGTTATCTGTATAATTTTATCATAGTAAATAATATATTTTTAATAACCAGTATAGGTATACCACCCTCCTGATGGGAAAAGGCACAAAATATGCTGAGCACCAGATTTGAAGTCCTTTATGATTTGCAGAAAATATAAGTTGTAAGAAATGGTGCTCAAATAATGGTCAATGGTAACATAGAATAGTCTACATTATCTTCATCCTTGCTCGGTTTGCCAACTGCAAGTGTATTTTCCAAAAATAATGATTACAGCTTACCTGCAATATGCACAGCGGAGTCCTTCATCAAGGGCACCCCTCGGACATATCCATACAGCACCACATCTCTGCTCACTTTCGCATCTTTCCGTATCAGCTCCTGATTAGTTATATCTTCCAGTCTATCTGCTAATGTGTAAGCATGGGTCATCCGCCAACTCAGTGGCCTAAACTTCATCACAGAAATAAACCTAGCAAGGTTCTTAATCTCGTTTCTTAAATATTCCCCATGTACTATACCTGATAGGTAAAATAACTTAGCACCTGAATACACCTCAGTCCAAAACCTGTGTTTTAAAGTCTTCTTGGTGGTTTTCAAAGTCTTAGCGTTCTTTATCATGTCTAAATGTGTCAATACACCCATGATTTTGGGCATGCCATGCACTTGGCAGATGTTGAGGAACTCAAATATTTCCATTTCAAAGCCAAAACTGGCATCACATAGAAGTAAAACGAGATCAGCGCATTTAGCGATGTCTATCATGGAATTGACATCATTGTTGCATTCTATCATAGTGAGACGGCGCTTTTTAGATGTAACGATAGTAATAGGTCCGTTGGTGTTTGTCACGTTTGTTTTGATAAAGCTTTTGATCAGGTTGTTGATAAGGGTGGTTTTCCCTACCTGTGGCGGCCCCACTATTGCGACTACAATAGGAGGTGGTTCCAACGGAGTTTTATCCACTTGAGGGATGTGCTGTTTCTTCGAAATGACATCCTCGCGTCGACGGAACTGCCTTTCAGCACGGACAGCAGATTGGATAGCAAATGCTTTGGGATTTCTCTGCCGAGCACTTAGGTTAGACTGATCCACTTGATTTTTCTTTTTCTTCTTGTCGGCTTTCCGCCCAGCTTGTTTGGCACGGTGGGCCTTTTTCTTATCAAAGGCGGTTTCATCCGCCATAATAACTGTTTAGTTACATAAATGAATAATACGAAATTTATTAAAATTTTGCGGAATAAACACACGTGCCGTTATTGCCGTATGAACCACAGACTACATTACATTGGTATTTTGGTATTGGTAAAGTATGAACACAGAGTACATTGGTAAAGACTGCGAATGAATGTACTCTGTGCCAAAGAGTATATAATTTACTACTCGACTTGACTTGACTTGACTTCTTGGTTTATGGCTTTTGTGGCTAGTTTTCACAATTCTGCCAATGTCCGTTTCATGCTAGTGTCATGAACTTTTGGAGATGGTGTATTACAAAAGAATATGATCGGTGGAGAAGAGGAAGACTCAACCAAGATGATTTACTCTGAAAGCAAAGAGACAACACAACTAAGACAAACACTGTGTTAGTAAAACTACTAGAAATATTATGGTTAACTAAAAAGGATTCTGCTTTCGGAAGTGATAGCGATTGAACTTACCGGATAGTTTTCGGTGTTTTTCTTGTTAGATCTGCTTTGATTGAATCGAAACAATACCAATTTGGTTTATATAAGTGTTGTGTTGTCCTAATTAGGTGGAGGTAAGCCAGTAGTTTCTGTGTTTATATATAGTTTTCCGGCTTCGAGGGTCTGTTTCGAGGGTCATAAGACCAATTAAATTTGGCCAACTTTTGAAATCCCACAAGGTAACAAATATTTGTGCCGATGGAGTTAAAAAGGTAGGACGAAACAAAATTTCCGTAGAATTTACCTCTGCTGATGATGCAAATAAATTTATATGTTCTCCGATCCTTCCCATGTGTAAATATGTGGCAACAATACCTACTTATAATGTCACCCGAATGGGCCTCATTCGCCAGGTACCCACCGATATGTCAATGACTGAATTTGTAGAGTCCCTTGATCTCGATAGGCTGTGGTAAAGTACTGAAAGCTAGGCGCCTCAACAGGAAAAACACTGAAGAAGGAAAAGTCACCTGGGTCCCAATCCAGATGGTTGTAGTGACCTTCCAAGGCCAAATGTTACCCTCAAAAGTATATTCCTATTATACCTCTCTCCCTGTTGAATTGTACCAGTACCCGACTATACAATGTTTTACATGCTGCCGATTCGGACATACAAAATCACAATGCAGGTCTAAACCTCGTTGCTTCCGCTGTTCCAAGGAGCACTCTGGAGATAGTTGTGAAGTTCTAGAAAAGGACTCCCTTTGTCTTCATTGCTCGGGCCGGCACTTTGCCACGTACAGAGGCTGCCCGGAGCATGAAAGACAGAAGTCTATAAAAGTTGTGACGGCCCAGGACAGTATATCTTATGAAGAGGCAGCAGCTCAGTTCCCAAAGGTCTCTCAGTCATATGCCGAAGTTTCACAAGAACCTACATCAACTCTCTTTTCCTCCACTCAAACTTCTGGGTCTTCCCAGGATTCCCAGCCCCGCCTAATCCGGTCTACTCGTTCGTACGCAAAGACCGTTTATGCCACCCCCAAGCCCAAAACTCCACTCGGGAAGTCCTATGACAAGATTGCCCACCAAATGATTGTAGCTGATCCGGCTCCATCATTACCGAATGGTTGTGCCTTAAGCAACAACCAGCCTTCAGATACCTCACCCCAAAACAACAATATGTTAGAAACTCTTATAAACTTAATCATCAACATCATCCTCATGAATCCTCAACCTTTACCGTCCAACGTTGCCTCTAAAATCACTCAATTAGTCTCATTGTCTCAATATGGATCCAGTAAAAATTTTACACTGGAACACCCAGAGCATGCGTCGTAAGAAGCATGAACTGGCCCACTTAATCACTAAATTCCACCCGTCACTCACTGCCGTCTCGGAGACATGGTTAGTGCCAGGCTCCCAATTTCGGGTGCCAGGTTATTCCTGTCTACGAGACGACAGGGCTGACGGGTATGCAGGAAGTGCTTTACTCACTAAGCGCTCCCTCCAGTTCTCCCAAATTCCCCTATCTCCCCACCCGCCTGATATCAATATTGTTGGTATCAGATCCTTAGGTATTTCCTTTGTATCTATATATATTCCCCACCCCAATTCGTCTCTTATTCCAGATATACTTCTTCTTCTCTCCTCCATTCCCCCACCAATGATGGGAATGGGTGATTTCAATGCCCACCACATCCTGTGGGGCTCTAGCCACTCCAACCTATTTGGCCTTTCACTTCTAGTAGCGATCACTTTCCTACCATTATCTCTATTCCCAACAAAGTATCTCCTTACTGCAATCCTTGCCCTTCTCTAAAATACAAGCTTTCCTCTGCTGACTGGTCCTCTTACGCTTCCACACTTGATCTCAAACTAGATTCTTCTTCTATATTCCCCATAGACATTGACCCTATCACTTCCTATAAAATATTTATAGAAAATATTACTTCCTCTGCTGATCTCCACATTCCCATTAAAAGGCCTGCTAAAGATTTCAGAGTCTCCACCCCATGGTGGAATTCTGAATGCACCTCTGCGGTTCTGGAACGAAAAGAAGCAGAACAGAATTACAACTTGTCCATGACTGAGGAAAACTTCCTAAAATACCAACAGGCTGCAGCAAAAGTCAAAAGATTGGTCTCAAAAACGAAAAAGCGTGGATGGATAAATGTATGTGAAGGCTTATCTCCAAGAACCCCATCATCTTTAGTTTGGAAACAGATTAAACGTTTTAGAGGAGCGTATAATTATGAGAATATATCAGCCAACAACCCCTCGTCTTGGTTAGAAGCCTTTTCAGATAAATTAGCCCCTCCTTCTGCTCCCAGCGCTGATTCCTTACCTTCACTACCATCACCTCTACCATCTCATGACTGTTTCGATTGCCCGTTTTCCCTATCTGAATTAAATCTTGCACTAGATGGACTTCCTGACTCTGCTCCTGGCATCGATGGAATCCCCTATTCTTTTTTAACCAAATCTTCTGATAAAGCCAAAAAAATTTACTTAGAATTTATTAATATTTTTTTTCACAATGGTATAGTTCCTGAGCAATGGAAATCACAAATTATCATACCAATATTAAAACCTGGTAAGGACCCCTCAGATCCAAGCAGTAGAAGACCAATAGCACTGTCATCTGTCTTAAGTAAAATCACAGAGCATCTTATCAAACACCGGTTGGAATGGTTTGTTGAAAATAATTCATTACTGGCCAATTCTCAATACGGCTTTAGGAAGGGATTAAGTACCATGGACAGCTTAGCGATTTTAACTACTGATATCCTCATAACGTTTAAGGAAAAGAAGCTTTTATTCGGAGTGTTCCTTGATGTGGCGGCAGCATACGATAATGTCCTGCTTTCGGTCCTCAGGAGAAAACTCATTCAGCTGAGTATCCCAGAGAAGCTTGTACGATTCATATATAATATGCTGATGGAACGGTCGGTAATAGTAAAGTCAAATAACATATTCCTCCACCCTAAGACTGTATGGAAAGGTTTGCCACAGGGATCGGTACTGAGTCCATTACTCTATAGCCTCTATACTTACGACTTAGAAAGCTCTGTAAACTCATTCTGTGAAGTGCTTCAGTATGCTGATGATCTGGCTCTTTATGTTCAAGTAGAGTCCACTGAAGAAGCAACTAATAGACTAAACTCTGCCTTACCATACCTTAGCTATTGGTTACATGACCACGGCCTATCACTGTCTGCTTCTAAAAACTTGGTAGTAGCTTTCACAAGAAAAAAGCTCATTCCTCCAATTGACCTATTTATAGGAGAAGAAATCATCCCACAAAGTAATAGCACCAAATTTTTAGGCATTATATTGGACTCTAGAATGACTGGCAACTTCCATTTTGACCGCATAGCCCAAAAATGTGAAAAAAATATTAATATACTCCGTTCACTTTCTGGGGCCTGGTGGGGATCCCATCCTTACTCCCAAAAGCTACTCTACAACGCCATAATCCGAAGCCACTTCGATTATGGCTCCTTCCTTTTGAACGCCTGTAACAAATTCGGCCAAGATAAGATCTCCAAAGTTCAATCCAAATGTCTACGAATTATTCTTGGAGCCATGAAATCTTCTCCAATTAATGCTTTGCAAGTAGAGTGTGGAGACCCTCCTCTAATCATTCGTAGTCAGTTCCTCTCAGATAGATTTCTTTTTAAACTAATTCAGGACTCCAATCACCCTCTCCTTCCAAAATTAAAACACCTCTCGGACCTATATGGCACTTCTAGTATTTCTAGTAAAACGCCATGCTTACTCCTTAGTTTTATCAAACTGTCCAAACTACCTGATCCAGTCAATCAGTTCACTGCAAATCCTTTATACTCAACCCCATATGAAGCCCTCATATTCCAACCTAATGTCATGTTAGACTTTGGTATAACCAAAGGTTCTGTTAATGCACGCAGAATATTCAATGAACAAATTTACAGTAAATTTAGGGGTTGGCGCCTCATATTTACGGATGCATCCAAACTTTCCCCCAATAGTGTTGTCGGTGCAACTGTTTGGATTCCCTCCTCAAAGATATGTTTAAGCTTTAAGAGTCCATCTTGCTCTACCGTGTTTACTGGAGAAGCCCTGGCTCTCTTGGAGGCCATTCTATTTGTTAAATCGCATAACCTTCTAAATTCTATAATATTCTCTGACTCTAAAAGCTGTCTCGAAGCTATTCTCTCTAATCCTTTCCGATCCTCTTCTAGATTCCCTTTAATCTTTAAAATCAAACAATCCCTATATGAGTGCCACAACCTTGGTATTAATATCATCCTTGCCTGGATCCCAGGACACTCAGGAATTCCCGGTAATGAAACCGCGGATTAAATGTACGATTTTTTTTAAATCGATTTAATTGGAATATTTAATGGAAAAATAACCAAAAACCGATTATTTAATCAATTTTATTTACAGTAGAGAGCATAATTAACTACTACGCCGAAGACCAAAGAGTACAGTGCCACTTTGTGACCAAATGCAGCCTAAGCCTATGATTTTTTCATGACACATGAGATTCCTTGCCAATAACGCGTGAAGTTTAACAAGCTCCAAACGTAAACGCGGGCTTTAACGCGCCACGACATGGAATTAACATGGAATCAAAAAATTGTATTCTGTATGCCACGCGTAGATTGTTTGTGCCCAGTGTTTTCTGTATTTTGACGTGTGTGTAACGTGTGTTGTCGTGTTTGTCAAATTTGACAACGGCATACAGAATAGCACTTTAAACCCAAAACCATTTTTTTTTTATAACGCCCAACAATCACATACATAGATCCTGGACCCTAACTAGGATTCCCTGTATCTAGGGACCCAGGAACTACAAGGACCATGGTCCCACAACACCCAGACACAGAACAAGTATTTGTGCTTTTTTTTTCGGGGACAAATACTTGTCCTGTCGCGGGAATCAAACCCGCCACCTCCGGGTTATGAGCCGACCTGCTCAACCACCACACCACGGAGGCTGAACCATTCCACGAAGATATCATATCGCGCCGCGTTACGTGCCTGAATACGGAATAAGGACCCAGATTTGGTAATGTTAAATAATTTGCAAACACGATTACATTCAACCGCATACGCAGCGAGCGCGAAAATAAATTATAATAATTATTATTGTAAAATCACTAGTTCTACCGCTGAATCCACCCTTGTGATTTACACTGAACACCCGTGTATTCCATCGGCTCCCCGCGGCTTTCACCAGGTCGTCGGTCCACCTAGTGGGGGGCCCACTAAGCCGCTCTAAGTGGCGCTCCCTGGGGGAGGCCTATGTTCAGCAGTGGACGTCTTCAGGCTGTTAATGATGATGATGATGATGACCCTTGTATTTGGTAGGGGTGTTCCTTATAATTTTTAATAACAGCGGAAAAAAAATCGAAACCAAAATAAAAAAAACGATTTTTAAATAATCAAACTTTTTGTATATTAAAACCGATTAATAACAAATCGATATTTCTAAAAATGTAATCGATTTTTTTATTTGGTTAATAATCGTTTTTTTACATCCCTATCCGTCAGTCAGTCCGTCATCAAGCGAGATTCGTCAAGATTTGCAAAAGAAAAGATCATTAGATCAATTTCGTGTGTTTTTGGACTTAAAAGTGTATTTATTTGGATGATGAAACCAAAAAACGCAGCTGCTAATTGTAGCTCGCGAGTGGACAGCCCAATGTGAATTGAAAACAAGTGTAACCATGACTTCTTCAGAACTGGACAATCGCAACATTGCACTATCGATGTGAGTAAAGTTGACGCATTTCTCCTAATTATAGAAAGAACACGTATTTATTGATACTTTGCGGATGTTGTGCCGCTTGTCTTGTTTATTTTGTGTTGCAGGCGCATTCTAACGCTTATGTAAACACAGATAGAACTGGTTCTTCGTGAAAGGTCATTGATCTTTGCGTCACACGAATTCTGTGCTGCTGAATTGTTCCCTGCTTCGTTTCCAACACATAACTAATATAACTCACACATTCTGGATGTTTTAACTTTTGTATTACTATCAAATACGTACAATTCAATAAATATCAATCGAACAATTCATCAAAGATGCAAGTCAATTTCCATACCCAGAGTAAATAACTTGCTGCAGCTGCTGCCTACTCATTTATTGGTTTCTCTTTTATTCTAGGATGTGGCCATTTCAGAATAAAAGAATCAGAAATATAAAAATTAAAAGTACTGGTTGCATTCCATTAATTTCTGTCAGACATCAGCTCCCTTAGCACACAGATCATTTTGCACACAGCCCGACCTTACTTTTCAGTCTTCCTCTATCTTTTCACCATCATCATTCATATATCTAGTTTTCAAAGGTGAAACAGCTTTCATCCCTACGCTAGCTGGTTACTTCTCAACTTTTCTGTCACCAGCCATTTTTAGGCTACCCCTTATGTACTTAATAGTTTCAGCCATCCATCTCAGCAGTATTTGCATGCTCTCTGCATGTAGACTTCTTTCATTCGTACCTTTTGTGACCCAACATAATTAATAAATAAATGAATAACCCTTTATTTGATGTTTCTAGTATACCTACATACATTTGTAAGGTACATAAAATCCATAAATGAATAAACCAAAAACGTATAACAATAAGCTTACATCCCTACTCTGTTCAAGGAAAAAGTTTATTTATTTATTTCTGTAACAAAATCAACAGCTCTTAAAAACAAAAACATATAAAACTTATAACAAAACTAAAAGCCAATAATGGATTTACATTTTACGTATTTATCTTTGTATAAGCAAAAACGACGATCACTACACAACAGATATAAAACCAAATAACTAAATACTTTGAATAATAGAATAACAGTACCTAATAATAAATAGTGTCTTCCCTTGTAGTGTGCCTACTGTTTCACCAGCACATGTATTTTCATCATCTTGCAGGAGAAAGTCAGTTGAGAACCTCGTGATATCATCTCAAGATGCCATCGGGCAGAGCATCAGCCAAGCCCTCACATTCTCCGGGGTCATCACCCACCACAGCACCCAGATCTTACAGGAGAACAGGTCAGTTTACAGATGTTATGGCATATATCTGGTACAAAGGTAGCCTGGAAGAAATCACTTAATGCAATAAGGCCACCTGTTGTTCTACCATTCTTTTATAAATTTGTATCTATGTGCATTCTTATTTATTAGTAGTGTTCAATAAAGTATTATTGTATTGTATTGTATTGTATTGTATCTGCACATTTATGATTTTTATAGCAGTATCGCCTGCCCAGCATAATCGGCAGATTAATTCGTAAAGGAAAAATTTTAATCACAAGAGGGACTTGAACCTGCATCATCCTTCCATCCCTCAAGCCGGGATATGCTTTTCTAAAAAATTGATAAGTCAAATGTTTCCTTGTAATTTATGTAATTGCATTCCTAGCATTTTCTGGAGAAAAAGAAATTATTTAGCACAATACTTTTGAGAACAGTGCAGCAGGAGAATCAAAGGGAAGTTTTTGCCCGGTTGCGAGACAGTGCTGTTCCAATAACTACTCGGGCTAAGTTTTAATAAGTGTTAATGATTACTGCATCATGGTATTAGTTAGTATATTTTCAATTTTCTTCCCTTTACCATAATTTCTATTATAAATATCTATCTATTATAAATAATACAAAAGTATTATAAAGCACAATATGTAATTTATGGTGTAGGCATGGAGGAGCTAGAGGATAATTATTTTTATTATTAATTTATTAATAACACTGGCTAATGTTAATATATAAGTATAATGAATAAATAACAGTAATCATCATTATTCAGTACAAACATACCGCTATGCTAACAAAGAATATGCATAATAAAGAAGAATGATATTTGGCCTTAACTTTATTTGCGCATTCGCGTGAACGAACGTATATTTCAATATGAATCGTAGCGATGAAATATAGATTAATATTATCGCGTTATCTGTAGTGAGAATTAGTTCATTTGAGACTTGATAGTGAATGGTAACTTTCGCGGCATGGAGGTGGATTCATTGAGAGTGCATTACACCCAACTCGGGTCTACAAAGAAAGTGTCAATTTTAAGGTAATCTTTTCCTTAATTACTTCTTGTGTGAATAGAAAATTTATGTCGCTGTTAGAGTGAGACACACTTATGCCCTGTCTTGTCACCGTCTCTGACGAGAAAATGTGTCGAGCAAATGTCGTCTCATGCTAGCCCGCCTGGTGTCACTGTTGTCAGACATGTTTAGTCTTCTGACTTGGCTTACCGACTGTTGTTTTACGACAGCCAGAACCTTCACTCATGACCAATATTTCGGAATTGATATTCTTATATTTTTATAACATACAGCATTGTAAAAGGAGGGTCGAAAGAGTATTATCATAGGGCAAGCGACGCATTAGAGGCACATCTAGTATTAGTATTACACAATCCGGAAGGCCTTTCAGAGGCCTTTCATGTCATTTCTAGACAACCAGTGAATCTATCATAATAACGGTGTTCCGGATTTTATGTTGCTTTGGGAAAAGCTTTATGATAACCAAGGATGCGTGACCGGTTTTGTTTTATGAACAATTATTACAATGACACGTATTTTCCTAGCATATTAATAGAATTACCATTTATTTGCATTCTAAATTATATTAATATTTTGCTCCTGGAACTGTTGTAAAGTTTTTATCTCCATAATATACTTACGCCTAGAGTTTTTAACCCTTATGCCATAAACGGAAGACGCAGACTTAATACAGATTTAATATTTTAATAAGCAACGTGTAATTGCCATTGTTTAGACCAAGATTCAGTTGATTGCTGAACAATTATAAAATTATTTCCTACATATACATTTAGCTATAACTTAACCTACATGCATAGATACAAAGGTACCTATAGCGAATTCACCTATTAGGTACTTAGTAGGTAGTTACACGTTTTCTTTGTTTCGCTATTTGTTATTGCAACAAAGCAATGACGGTGAGCCTGCAGGGCCGGAACGAGGTCGCAAGAAAGAGTTCTTACCGAAAAGTATCCGCACTTATAAACTAAAGGCGCCTCGTGATTTCTCCCTGAATTTGTCCGTTTACCCTCTTATTTTTTGTTAGAGAGATGAGATGAGGGATGAGGTTAGATATTCTTGTTTCATTTTGTATTTAAATTAGTTTATTTTATTTTGTTCTTAATTTTTTGGGATGTGTTAATCTCGGTCGTGTATGCAATTTGTATGAGAAATAATCTAGCGTTACATACACACAAACATTATTTTTATAGTAGTGAGATAGGTATTCGAAAGGCTGTCTCTCTATACGTTGCCTTGATGTTTGGCACAGAGCAAAAAAAATATGTGCGAAGCGTCATTCAAAACAAAAAAAAAACAAAGCTCTGTGATATTTGGTCATAGAAATATGTGTGTGGCCCACAGTCATTTACTGTGTAGTATTAAATGTCTGTAGTCTGGCCGTAGTACTATACATTTAATCTGTAGTGTGGCATAGAAATTTTAGAAAACTCTCCGAAATATACAATCAAATCTGTTTGTTCAACTTCCAACGCCCACAAATAAAGAGTTTGTCAGTGAATGCCATTGTCAAATGTTGTAACTCGACTATAATTTATTGCTCTTGTGCTCACCGAACCGTGGCTGCTGCTCGGTAGCTATACAAAATAAATAGTACTTTTTTTTCTTCTTATATGTTGGCTCCACACATAGTGTATTTAGCCAGTGTCAAGTATTATAATTTTTCAGTGTTATGAATATTTCACGTTAAGTCAAATCTAAGTCATAGGCCAGTCTAAGTCATGCTCCAGTAAAGTGGTGGCAACTTTACTAGAAGCTTCTACGGAATTTTGGAAGCAACACGAAAAACCACGTTTCACCACATTATATCACTTGCCCACACTCATGCTCGTAATTCAGCACTTAATGCGTAAAACGCCACCAATTTTAAACATTAACACTGGAAAAAGCGCAAGTTTTGAGAAATAATACAATGCAACGACGTAAACTTTACCGCGTTCCCGCCAAAACCTAAATAGTACTTAGTAGCTTCTGTACTAATTAATACAAATAATAATTAGGTAGGTACTACGGTTAGGCGAGTTGTATTTGACTAAGCGCTTTTCCAAGGAATGTCAGACGTACGACACCCATGCGTGTATTTTATTATTATTTTATTATTGTGCAACGTCAGCGTTCGTCGGTTTGCCTTACAGGTTACAGTACAATAAATAAATAAATAAATATGTGTGGAAATTTCACACAGCGCCATCTAGCCCCAAACTAAGCATAGCTTGTACTATGGGAACCAGATGACTGATACAATACTTATATACTTTTTTGTTTGTAAATACATACATAGAATACAATATAACACCCAGACGCAGAACAAACATCGATGTTCATCACACAAATGTTTGTCCCGGGTAGGAATCGAACCCACAGCCCTCAGTTCAGAAGGCAGGGATACTACCAACTGAGCTATCGGGCCCGTCTCTCTACTAATAATACCACGGCTTTATTATTATCTGTGTATGTGACAGTGGAGCAGACAATCCTTCCCTGGGCTCCCACGATCATACCGCAGATGTTTCCAGTTTTAACCTCGTACCCCATCATAAGATCCTCAACAACTGATAATAATTGGGACTTTAAACATCATTCAAATTGTGACAATATTAAAAAAACATATATGTACTTACAGACGGCCATAGAACTTTCTCCTTTTGTAAGTCGGTTAATTATTTATTGTACTTGACTGCCTCAACCGTTTTATGAAATTTTCGAGAAAGTACCTTAACTAACACGATAGTCTGCAGCCGCATATTTTACTCATCATCATCATCATCATCAAGTGCCTACCCTTTTCCACTTTCGCGCGTGAACTCTACCATGCATGTCTGTCTAGTCTATACACATAAACAGCCAGAATCCGTCCACTACGTCCACACGCCTCACCCATAAGCCGATGGATACAGGAGCGAAGCAGCCGCTCAGAGTGGCGCTGTGGGGGAGGCCTATGTTCAGCAGTAGACGTCTTCAGGCTGTTGATGATGAAGCAGCCCAAGGTTCCTTAGTACTGAGGAGAACTGCGGCCCATTCCCTGGATATTCCTTTAGCCG
The DNA here is from genome assembly GCA_963580505.1 of Ennomos erosarius. Lineage (NCBI taxonomy): Eukaryota > Metazoa > Arthropoda > Insecta > Lepidoptera > Geometridae > Ennomos > Ennomos erosarius. Next base: position 685,808 of record OY756991.1, on the reverse strand, counting down.
GCTCTTCCGGCATCCGATGGGAAAGAAAGGTTCTTGAGTGGCGACCACGAACCGGAAGACCCAACCGGTTCTACTCGGTGGGCCGACGACCTGGTGAAAGCCGCGGGGAGCCGATGGATGCAAGAGGCGAGCAGCCGCTCAAAGTGGTGCTCCTTGGGGGAGACATATGTTCAGCAGTGGACGTCTTCAGGCTGTTAATGATGGTGTTGATAACGGCACCCGCGGGAATAGATCGGGTGGTCCTATTCGCATACCGCCAGGACGTCTATGTAAAAGTTTATTATGTACCTACATATAATATAAGTGCACTATAGTCACTATTATTCCTCCTGTGCATTGTCGATGCTGTTCTGTTATCTGCGAATATAGAATAAGGGCGCAAAGACAACTGATAGTGCGTAAGCGTCTAGTGTGATACGCAAATATTGTATGTATCTGTGACAAAATGTTGCTTGTTTGTGTATGTTATGTTGAGATGACTTAATAACGCACTATTATTACGTTGTTTACTCACGATATCTAACGCAAAACATTACTGGGGACCAAAGAGTGTAACACAACTAAGGGCCGATTTTACCAAAGTCGAATTGAGTTATTTCAAGTATAACTATCATATATGGTATAACTATCCGAGAACAAGCGAGTTACACGAATATAACCCTTATACCACCAATTTTGAAGCTTATTCCTTAGACTTATTCCTTGGATACAATCAGAATGGGGTCTTTTAATTTTTAATTGCCATTTCATTTTTTAATAAGCTGTATCGGAGAGTAACAAGTAGTGTTTGTTATACTTGGAATAAAATTTATTCTACTTTGGTAAAGTCGGGTCTAAGATGGATAGCTTAGGACGAATTTCGAACGGTCGCAGGCGGTTTCGATAGATTTTAAAAGTTATATAGGTTTACGTTGGATCACAAAGTTGCCGATGGTGGCATAATCGCTTAAATGACCGCATAGGTAGCACAGAATAAATAATACTTAATAGGTATACTAGAAGGAAGTGGAATAAAGGTTTTCGAACGGCGATCACGAACTGGAAAAGGCAAGTAGCCGCTGAAAATGTACGCTTTATGTTCAGTGGATGTCTTCAGGCATATTAAAACACACATTAGCTTCTGCTACACAATGCTTAAGTAAGTTATTAGTAAAGGAAGTAGTAGTCAGGCTTGTAGTATAACCGAGGACAATTGAAATCATGAAGAATGTTTAAAATCAATATAGACGTGTCAGTATTCTTTTTCTCATAACATTGACCCTTCAACTATGGCAAAGGAAAGCCGTAATGTTTAGTAGTTTATAGAAAAGAGTTCAACGGGCTTGAGCCAGTTTTAAAAACTGCAGTTATATTTTTGTACCCATGGAAAAACGAACGTGAAAGGAAATTGGACGCTATTTTATAGAGCAAGATTTAAATTGCACTCAAAATGTGACTGATGTCGTGTAAAAATAATACACTAATTGGAAAGAAAAAACGAAATAGCAAGTATGCGGCATAGTTTTCTAAAACGTACCTTGACTGGGTAAGCCAACATTAGTTTTGTAGATATTCCAAATAACCTTATGCTGCTTCATCATCAACAGCATGAAGACGTCTACTGCTGAACATAGGCCTCCCCCACAGCGCCACTGAGCGGCTGCTTCGCTCCTGTATCCATCGGCTCCTTGCGATTTTGACCAGTTCACTACGTTGTGGTTCGTGGTCGCCAATCGACAACCTTTCTTCCCCATCGGTTGTCAGTTCTGCAAGCGATTTTGTAATTTCAACTTAGCTATTACATGAGCTACATCTCTCACTTTAGTTAAAACAATACGTTATTATTAAACACACATAAAAAGTTGAAGGATTTTGAAGTAAAGCACATAATATTTAAAGTGAATTGACGCGTTTGCGAATGCTATTTTTGTAAAATATAATTAGCCTATCGGTTAGCACAGCTGCAGAGCCTGCAGAGAATAATGAATATTTGATGAAGTATTATTAGTTAAAAGGTTGTTGTTGCTGATAATAAATATATACGGCATTTTCGGTTGTCGTATATTAATGTCAATTTATTGACATTTTTTTATTTGTTGCCCTGTTGGTTAAAGGTCTTACCCAATTCCTTCCTAGAGTCTCACTTTTGGGCTAGTTCCAAAGATAAAAGATCTTATAGCTAAGGTTTTATTAAGTGACTGTTGACCCGCCCCGGCGTCGCACGGGTTAATTAGTTTTATGTAGTTATACTAACCTTGTTCATGAGGAGAGAGAAGCGGAAGGGAAAGGGGAATGGATGGGCAATCGCAGCGAGCCTCCTTGCTGTTCTACGCTATCGCTTCAAATCAAAGTACCTATTATCTAACAGCTAGTTAAAAAGAAAAATATCATCAGGAGAAAGGAGGTCAAACGCAAGCCTAGTTACTTACTGTGGATATTTAGGGCTTACCTATATTTTATAACAATCCTAAGACCCTGTTCATACATTTCAGGAGCATCTCCCGTTCTCCGTCCCCATCACTTCGAGTGTCAGAAGCCGGTGCCGACACTGTAGAAAATGACAAGGTAAGCAGCCTTTATTAAACTTAATAAGGAAGCATCTTAGCTTGGCTAAAAGTCAGCATATTATAAAATGGCGAGCTTTTATTTATGTGAATGACGTGACGAGCTAGTCGCACGGTCGCCCATAACAGTTGCAGTATCAATCAGAGCTCTAAAATGCACTCTGAATTAGTTTCGCGTGACACTGCGCAAGCCATCCTGACACATCAGCACATCACTAGACTGTGTGATTATGTAATAGTCTCATTTGTCCAGTAATTTCACTAGCTACAGTGCACTTCAAACCGGTGCACAGTAGTGCATGCACACTACTGCCTGGCGGCAGAATAACTGGCAAAGCGAACCTACCTACGAACTTTGCAGAAAAGTCCTACCACTTAGTGTTTGAGCTGTTTTCGCCCTGCATTTGCCACTGTCTCACCAGGGCCTTTATTCTCTGTCGATTCCTTACTTCGAAACCACGCGAATTTCTTGTCTTACATAAGAAATCTGCAAACTCTATTCACTATGAAACGAAAACAGAACCGCGCGAAATGAAGTTGGAATTGGTGCGATTTGAACTGTCAAAAATCATATGTTTACCGAGACGCTTTCTGAAACATCAACACATCAAAGAGATGATCACTTATGTCAATACATTTTATTCAAAATAAAGATGACTTTAATGTAAAGTCAAGGTATATCTAACGCTGTGACACGATTTGAACAAAACACGATAACGACGTGGTTTCGTATCGTGTGGAATCTGTGTTTCCGTAGAGAATAACCGCCCAGATATACCTTCACTTTACATTAAAGTTATCTTTACTTTGAATAAAATATATTTACATAAGTGGTGATATCTTTTGATGTGTTGATGTTTCGGAACGCGTCTCGGTAAAACATACGATTTTTGAGTTCAAATCGCGCCAATTCCAAATTCATTTCGCGCGGTTTTGTTTTCGTTTCATAAAGAATACAGTTTCGCAGATTTCTTATGTAAGACAAGGAATTCGCGTGGTTTCGAAGTAAGGAATCGATACGGAATAATGGCCCTGATTGTATAAGAGACGATGCGGTGATGGAAAATGTGTGTCTAGCTGTTTTAGGCTCTAGTTTCTTCAACTCAAGTGTTCATCGAAATCTGCTGAAAGATTCAAATCTGATACCGTTTGTTTGTATTCCATTGGTTCCAGCTTCCCTAGCACGGACGGTAGACAATATAGTCTTTCCCCTGATTAACTCCACTTAACAAGTAAGCGGGTATGAAGCAAGTGACATTAATAACAATATTCTCTACCACCCGTACTAGGCGGGAATGGAAACTGAATGGAAAGAGCTGTTCATAATTTCTACTCGAAAGCTGCTGCCACCAATACCTTTGTTTTTTACCCATTCATCTCGGCTACCTAAGATTTCAATTTCGTCATGCCTTGTTACGGGGCGGGGTATGTTATAACGCCCGTGCCGCTTCACCGAGTTCAGGTCACAGATGCAACAACAGTTACTTAGAACTCAAGGTCTCTCAGATTGAAAGTGTTGCCGCTTGTTAACTAGATTACTACAAATAACGAACCAGATCTAAATAGCTTAGAATAAAAGCTAAACAGATTTAAAACTGGTTATCTGTATGCAGATTACCAAATCAATTTTAAATCACATCCCACTTCACACTAGTAATATAAAAGCGAAAGTTTAAATAATAAATGAATGAATAAATATTAAATATGATTGTGTCGATGGTCGATGTGTCGATATTTCACACAGCGCCATCTAGCCCCAAACTAAGCATACCTTGTACTATGGGATCCAGATAACTGATAGGATACTTAGATATTTCATGTTTGTGAATACATACATAGAATACAATACAATACCCAGACACAGAACAAACATCTATGTTCATCACACAAATGGCGCTGTGTGAAGTGTCCACACATATTTATTTATTATTATTATTATTTATGTTTGTCCCGCGTGGGAATCGAACCCACAGCCTATAGTACAACCTATAGTTCAGGCAGAGCTACTACCAACTGAGATATCAGGCCAGTGAGCATTCGAACGTGAAGAGAAAACACACTTACACACTAAACTTTGTGTAAGTGTGTTTGTTACCTCTTCACGTTGCAATGGCTAGACGGATTTGGATGTTTGGAATTAGGGATAGCTTATTACTGGATTAATAGAAACACATTAGTAATACGTTTTTTTTTCTACCTCGGATTTTTCTGAACGCATCCTGTAAAGAAGTATTACATTAACCTTTATAATCAACTTCCCAAGCTGCACAGCTTCATAATAATAGTAGTCTTTTTAATATATGATATGAGTCATCCACCGAGCCACTGGTAGATAATAATAATAGGCATGATGACTACTATTTTATTATTGCACAGAATAATAATATTCTTCAAAAAATAAACAGTCGTGAAAATAAAAATAATATATACTTATTCCAAAAAAATAAAAGTTACAAGCATTTTAAAAATAGGAATAGAAAGAGATAGCTCAAACGCGCAGTGACGTCACAGGTTAGTTCTTCATAGTACCTCATTGCTAAGCTGTGGTAACTTTACATACAATCTTTGGCTTGTGAAGTCACAAAGCCGTGTTTTCATGGTAACTGTGGAGATGGTCTGTTTAGCGAGAAAAGTACAGGTGATCCCCCCTCTAGAAACTTTAAAAACTTATTACTCCGTGATTTATTTACCGATTTTACTTATTTTTTCAATGACTGCATTCATTTTTAAATAGTATTTACTTGTTCATTTTAAATAGTAGTCATCATGCCTATTATAATAACCGCCAATAAAAGCGTTAGATTAATATCATCCGGTGTTTTCAATTATAACAATGAAGGTCACCCGCATTGGATGACTGTCGTGTACCCTCGAGATATCTTGATTGCGGAAAATCTGGTAAAATATATAGAAATGAGGCGTTGTCAGTTTGCAGTAATGCTTAGTAGTAATGCGTTGATAATACTTTTACTCCCCATTATTTTTAAAATACCTGAGTCAAGTGCGAGTGTAACAATGGGGCATATCTAGCTTAGTATAAATATACTTCAAAAATCTTCGAGTAGCATCGTAGCGTTCAGTCTTAAATAGCACTTGCAGTTACCCATCCAAGTACAGACCGCAGGGAATATTGCCTACTTATCCTTTTTAAGCTGGAAACCTTATTTGTGTTATCCTTGTCTTGTTTATACATTTTTATGGTTTATAGGCAAAACATTTGACCACTGTGTCACCTGATGGAAAGTAATGACGCAATCTACTATTGTGCATGCTTACACATAATTTTTTTACCATTTCGGTATTTCCTTTTCTCCTCTTTGTTTGTAAAGTTATATTTTTGGTTGCTACATAAGACTAATCTATAGGATTTCTGCAATGGAAATCTTATAGACTCCTGGTTGTTGCAGAGCTGCGAATCTCTCACGGGCAACGGCGGCGACAATGTCTCCGTCTCTAGCAATGATCTGGGTACCGCGCCTCGGATGGACAATGCTAAGGTAGGCTCGAGGTGACTACGATGAACCACTGCAACTTCACCGCCAGACCGCCACTTTGAGTGGCTGCTCGCCTCTTGCATCCATCGGCTCCCCGCGCCTTTCACCTTAGTGGTCCACCTGGTGGGAGCCCTACGGGTCTTCCGGTTCGTGGTCGCACTTCGAGAACCTTTCTTCCCCACCGGCTGTCAGCCACACTCCATCAATATAATATAGTGAACTTCAGTGAACGGTAGACCTCGCAATCACGTACGATATTTGTGTTTAGTCTGTGCGTAATCACATCAACAAGTGAAAGAAGTCCGCTGCTGAACGCAGGCCAACCCTCGCAATCACTACGCATGGCAGGCGGCTTGGTGGATGCAGTAGATTATAATGTACCGAGGAGCCCCCTATGCGGAGGGTGCCTGAAAGAAGACGAGACTGTGGAACACGTACTGAGATACTGCACAGCTACAGAGGAAGCCCGATACACATCATCATTGCCTCATCGTCATTACTCCAACACCCATCATCAGTGCCACTGGAGCAGTTGTGCCAGCAGCCTAGAGCCACACTCCGTTATTTTAAGGAGTTGGGCTGGCTCGGTTAGATGCTGGCAGGGGGAAATGCACAATACACCCCTAGCGGGACGTCAGTGCAGGACTTAGCGCCCCCTTGTTGAATAAGAATAACATAAGAATGTACCGAGGAGAATCCCTGGATACACCCCTGAGCCGGCTTCCACGGTACCCACGGGAAGAAATGGGGTGGTCCTATTCTTATACCAGGACCACGGTGACTAAAATAAAACAAACAAGCGGGGTGAAGATAGCAAATCCCCCTACGATAAGGTCCAAAGTGGCATATGACGAGGCCTGTATTCAGCAGTGGATTTTGTGTTTTTTTTATATATGTGAATGAACGACGTGACGAGCTAGTCGTTCACCTGATGTTAAGCGACACGGCCGCCCATAACAGTTGCAGTGGTCACTCGGAACTTTAAAATAATAAAGTTTTGCGTGACACTGCACTGCGCACGTCATCCTGAGACATCACACAGTAATCAGATTACTTCACCGTGTAATCAGGTCATGAAGTCTCATTTGCTCAGTAATTTCACTAGCTACAATGCCCTTCAAACCGAAACACAGCAGTGCTTGCACACTACTGCTTGGCGGCAGAATAACTGGCAGAGCGGTGGTACCTACCTAGACGATTTTTGCTTGCCTGTATTTTATATTCTTGGTAGTCCACAGTAAATAGTCAATGTCTAATACAGTTCCAGGGTGCAGCGGTCAGTACAAAATCAAGTGACGGCAGCGCGGTCGGCGGCGGCGGCGCCGGAAGGGCCAAGAAGAAGAGTTGGTACAACTCGCTGTATCCAACTTACAAGAGCAAGTCCGACGACTTCAAGCGGCTGTTCAAAGATCTGCCGGACGATGAGAGACTTATTGTTGGTGTGTGGTCTTCTATAATAGTTGTGTTGGTAGCTAGTAGTAGTAGGTAGTAACATTTCAGTTATCTGCGGTACTAGTAGTAGTAGTGATCGCAGTATATTATAATCCAGAGCGAGGAGAATGCTGCCGCCCAATCCCTGAATATTCCCTTTGGCGGTTCTTATAGGACGTAATAATAGGACTATTACGCCGATTCGACGACGAAGACGACTTACACTTTTTTTTTAAATAATCCATCCTTAATACGTCTCTACTTTACGTCAATACTTGAAATCTCACAGGAAATTAGAAATTAACATTTTTGGTTTCACATCAAGAAGCTATTAAAGCTTGCTTGACCTATGATTTAATACCCTCATCCTTTCCCCCCAGATTATTCATGCGCCCTTCAGAAAGACATCCTAGCGCACGGCCGGCTGTACGCGTCACAGAACTACCTCTGCTTCTACGCGAATATATTCGGGTGGGAGACCAATATGACGGTACGCTGGAAGGAGGTCACTGCCATTACCAAGGAGAAAACTGCTCTTGTGAGTATTGGGAATCTAACACGGGTAGCATTAAGTGTAGAAATCGTCATATATCTTTTATATTATATTGACCTATAAACGATCGTGCAGATCACTTCTTAAATGTTTAATTGCGTTTAGTAATGGGTAACTCGCCAATTTTAAATGAGTACGAGGGACTCGTGGAGGGACTCCTCATATGAGGTGAGGAGTTGAAGAATTGAGGAATCTCTTGAATTGAAACGCCGCGTGCCACCACATGCGCCTCGTTCCTCACTCATACTAGCGACTCTCGACCTCAGCGTCATTCTCATTTCTTCTTCATTTCATCCGGTTACTCACAACTCTCGCCTCGCGCCTCACCGCCTCCCGCCTTGCCACCACGCGCGACAGTCGCGGCCGAGTGAGGCGCGAAGAACGAGGAAGGTGTTACATCCTTAAAATTTGAGGGACTCCCTCAATTTGGTATGACGAGGGCCTTAAATGAAGCAACTCGTGAGTGAGAGGGACACATCGCTAGTTTTCACTGTGGTGCGAGAGCTCACTGCACAAATACTTACGTCACCGGGTCTGGTACCTCAATAGGATATGTTTAGGACAAGAGTGGGACGCTTCTCTCAAGATCAAGCTTATTTCATTCCGTAGGTAATACCGAACGCGATCCTAATATGTGCGGAAGGAGAGAAGAACTTCCTGACGTCGTTCTCTGGTCGCGACAAGGCTTACCTCATGCTGTTCCGGATCTGGCAGATTGCACTCATTGACCAGCCCCTGTCCAGCCAGGAGATGTGGCAGTGGGTGAGTTAATATCATTCTCTGGGCCGTTATTCTCTATCGATTCCTTACTTCCCAACCACGCGAATTCCTTGTCTTACATAAGAAATCTGCAAAACTATATTCACCATGAAACGAAAACAAAACCGCGCGAAATGAATTTGGAATTGCCGCGATTTGAACTGTCAAAAAATATCAGATGTTTTACCGAGATGCGTTCCGAAACATCAACACATCAAATGTTACCACCACTTATGTCAATATATTTTATTCAAAACTAATAATGTAAAGTGAAGGTATTCCTAACATTGTGATACGATTTGAACAAGACACGATAACGCCTTGGTTTCGTATCGTATGGAATCTGTGTTTTCATAGAGAATAATGGTCCTGGCTTACTGGCTTAATGATAAGGCTTACCTACCAAGGACACAAAGCACAAAATAAAAGCAGAGTTTATTGTAATTTTTTGCTAAACCAGTCATTGTTTCGTGACAAATATAATCTAGGAGTATTTTAAGGCTGGAGTGAATCGATATCTTCTAGGCAAGCATGCTTTATCGTCCACCGCGTCGTCACTTACCATCAGATAAGACCGTGGTCAAAAGTAAGTCTATAGTTGATAAAAAAAAGGTGAAGTATGGTGATACTTTTAATCGCAATTTGTTGATACGTTCGTTTCCCTGAACCCACATTGAGTAAATATGAATATTAGGAAGCATGCAGCCGCTCAAAGTGGCGCACTTTGACGGAGGCCTATGTTCAGCAGTGGAGGTCTTCAGGATCACGATGTAACCAATTCCCTCTCCATTCTGCAACAATGTACCTATAGGTAGGTACATTGTGTGTGACATATTTTTCACAGCTTACGAAAATATGCGCATTAAATCCATTATGCATTCGGATTCATAATTAAGTTGGTTTTGAAAAACAGGACGCTTGGAAAACTAGTGCGATAAAAGATTAGAAATTCTATGAGGCTGTAGGGTTGACAAGGCAAGTAGAAATGTACAAAAAAACTATCACGGAATTGGGTTTTAAAATATCCGCCCGCCCCTTTACTACTTGGACTATAATATCTTAAAAAAATACTGGCAATAACATAAACAACAGTAAGGGAATGGAACGCCTTGCCAGCGCCATAGTTTCCTAACGAATATGATCTGCGAATTTTTAAGGCTAGAGTGAACCGGTATCTTCTAGGCAAGCTCTATTGTCGACCGCGTCGTCACTTACCATCAGGTGTGACCGTGGAGTAAAATCCTATATCCTAATATTCATCATTCATCATCATCATTAACAGCCTGAAGACGTCCACTGCTGAACATAGGCCTCCCCCAGGGAGCGCCACTTAGAGCGGCTGCTCGCCTCCTGCATCCATCGGCTTCTCGCGGCTTCCATCAGGTCGTCGGTCCACCTAGTGGGGGGCCGGCCTACGCTGCGTCTTCCAGTTCGTGGTCGCCACTCCAGAACCTTTCTTCCCCATCGGTTGTCAGCTACGGGCGAATTGGCCCAAAAATAATAACAATAATTTAGTCAATCCTATCAAATTCCAAAAATTTCCTTTATCATATATCTTTCCTACAGTATTTCATACCCACCTGAGAACCAAGCCGCGTCGATTAGCGTATCATTTCTAACGCTACACGAGCGCGGTTATGCGTCGTTGCCGGATCAAGGCCGGCCTATACATCAGTCTGCTGTAGGTACTCTTTTAGAGCTAACACTGGTTAGAAAAATACGTTTAAAAGCGAGGACTAAGGAGTTGTGATCAGTTATAAACTGGAATTCAGTCTAATACCAATAACAGTCGGTATACGGGTGAAGCGTTTCATTCATGAATAGTGTAGTGTTCTTATTAGGCATATGAAGGTGTGATTCATTTTCTGCAGCAGGTAGGAAATTAGCATTTGGTTTTGTTTCGCAACTGTTTTTACTCAAATACTTTCTTATTTTGTGCTTATAATTTCTGAGGGTAGTGAAGTCTACAGTGCCACTAATTTATCTGTTCCAGTCGATTTTCCGGCATCTCTTTTTAATAGTTTAGGAATAAGACTTATTAAAAAAGGACAACGAAACATTCACCGGAATAGATTAGTTGGTGGCACTATGCACAGGTGTCTCGTTTGTATGTATTATCACAAAATAGAACGCTAATAGAACGCTGTGCCCTTTTTGAAATCCGATAGTTACACCCGTTTTTCAGTAAACACTTATTTCTGTCAGATGTAAGCATAATTATGTGGATAGAAGTATATTGTAAATAATATAAGCATACGAATAACGCAACAGTTTTTAAGAAAATTATAATCGTCAATCTTTTAAGAAATAAGGGTTTAGTTTAGTGTGTTGTTAATCGGTATTTTTTAAACGTTGAATAGTTGAATAAAAAAAACATGTACCTATATAGATTAAAATAGGATGGGATTCGTCGGAAGGGTTCCTAACAAAGGGGAAGTTCAAAAGATACACAGGGTCGGCCAGAGGTCTACTTTGTCTCATCAGATATTATAATGCTAGTACTACTTAGTAACTCCATATCCTCTAAGACAAAACATTGCGGCTCGTAGCTCATCATTTTTTAACCTATTATGTCCCACTGCTGGGGGTCAATGTCCCCCCCCCCATTTTCATGTTTTCGAAAGGCATTCATGCTCATCATATCTAGTTTTTTTCGTTTTTATTTTCTATTTGCCTTTCTCAATAACCAACCTCTCATAATTTCCTGCAGGTTCACAGCTCTTACGGCGAGGAGTTAGGGTTCAATTCTGATGACGAGGAGTACTCCAAGGATGCTGTAGAGGACCCCGCCTCGTTGCCAATCGACATCATCTCCGAGGTAAACCTATATGTATGTATACCTATGGCTATATGAATTACACATTATATCTCAAATCGCTCGTGATTCCTGTGAACATGGCGCATGTAACTTTGCTGAAATATCGGGAACTCTGGAATGATTCCGAGTTTTTGGGTGTCTTCAAGTCAAGGGTGAACCGGTAACTTCTAGGCGAGCATGCACCGCTATAGGCCGCGTCATCAGTTACCATTAGGTGAGACAGTGGTCAAATGTTATGCCTATATAATTATAAAAAAGAGAAGCACTACTACACCTACTAGGTGGTAGGACATTTCTGCAAAGTTTGTCTAGGTAGGTTCACCACCGCTTTGCCAGTTATTTTGCCGCCAAGCAGTAAAGTTCAAGCACTACTGTGTTCCGGTTTGAAGGACACTGGAGATGGTGAAATACTGGGCAAATGAGACTATATGATTTGATCTTACAGTCAAGTAATCTTATTGCTAAACTATGCTGATGTCTCAGGATGACGTGCGCAGTGCAGGGTCACGCATAACTTTATATTGGGCCAGTTCCAGTAGCTGCTATGAATGCCAAGAACGCCAAAAACGATCACATTCAAACTGTCAAAGACTCCCACAGTGTTCAATTTTATTACTACTGGAAAATGAAAAACCCTATTTGGCTGTAAGTTTTGTTAAAAGATGTATTTGTTTTTAGTTAAGAGCTGTGGTTTTTGTTTAATAAAAAATAAACTAACTTTTGTGATCGAAAATAACAAAAATAACACCATCTGGAACGCACCTATTGTAGTTCCAAGTGACACTGAAACTAATATGTTGGTGGCCGTGTCGCTAAACATCAGGCGAACGACTAGCTCTTCACGCCATTCCATAACATAGAAAAACACTGTATTAGAATAGAGAATATCCGATATTTATCAAAGATAGCATAGTATAATCTCGCACCTGTGTGGTTCAAAACTAATAAATTATAATAAAACCGGGAAGTTGATTTAACAAATGTGTACGTCACAGAGAGGAAAACAATCCGGAAATGTGAAAAACCTCCTGAGATAAAAAATGATTTATCGTCGTAATTTTTATGTAGTTTTTTTTAGTTTGATAGCAATTTGCTTTATGTGTGTTTGTAATGCAGTGTAAACTATAATAACTTGTACAAATATGAGAACTTGCACAATAAAATTGCCACCTAGAATTTTTTGAGGAATATTTCATAATTAGGGCTAAACTTGGGTTTTCCTTGCGTAAAAAATCGGAAATGAAAAGATCTGTAGAAGAACTAAAGTCACCAATATAGCTTTCAAAATTAGCAAGTTCAAATGGCAATGGGCAAGAGGCGTTTAATGTGAGGTTTCTGTTCTAAATAAATAAAAGTGAAGAGGAGTTACCATTTACTATTGTAATGTTATTTACTCTTACTGGAATGAAAACGAAATTATATCAGATACTTGTCATGCAAGATGGTTAGAAGATAAGATAACTGAGACATTCAGTTCCAATCACGTCTACACCATACCATTCTATCATCGTCCAAGCATTCATCTCACAATTTCCTCGCCTTTTTTATGTCTGTCGCGAAATTAAAATCTAATAAACAAAAAACATATGAGTAATCAACGTTATCAGTTACGCGACTTTGGCCGGGTAGGAACAGCGATACGGAAAGATAAACCCCTATCGATAAAATACACAAGTACGTGCAAGCGTTGAGGTGTCCAACAACAGGATCATGGTCAGAATAAAGAAAAACAAGAAAAAAGTAAGTGTGAAGACTGTTTTTGTGTAATCAGGGATGGAGAGTCCCAAAATGGTGTAGTTTGTGAATCGGGAAGGCGCAGAAAGAAACAAAAACTAAATATGAACTGTGATTAAAATTGTCGTGGTTGTTATTTGATTACAGTCTATAGTGTATTACTATACTTTTTACATTTGTAGTGAGTGCAAATGATTAGATTGGAAACAAATGTATTAGTTTTCAGGAAACTGGAGTTTTCGAAGGCACCATATTTATTGCTATTTTAAATTATTCTTTAATCTTTACAAAAATTTTGACATATTTCAGTATCACCAATGTTCATGGGTACTGCGTTAACCTTCCCCAGTACAGAGACGATATTTTGTTGTTTCACAAATTACCTATAACTAGGAATAAGTTATCAGAATGATTTGGGGTTAATTTCAAACCATCCAAACACCATACCACCGTAACCTGCGTATTGAAACGATCAAATCCATGCCAATTTTAGTTTCAATCGATGGCAATCTAGTTATGGGATCGCCTAGCAAGTTGTGGCGCTTTCATTTGTTTTATTGTAATAAAATGCAGAACTTTCAGTTTTCGTTTGTGCATGTGTCCACACTAGCAAAACTTGTGCAAGAGCAAAGGCCTTAATGTCAGATACCTGACGCAGTCGATCTAACACGGGCAGCACCTGCGGTAATTCTGTTAAGCTAAATAAACCAAAAATCCTGGAATATACTCGTACAAGAGCCAGTGGTACGCATACTATCTCCAATTACACACAAAAGCTCAGGACTCGAACAAATTTTTTTCATTCCATGATAAGGGAACACCTGACTCGCTTACGTTCGTTTTCGTGACACATTGGCTTTGATTTGTTATCAACCACTTGACACACGCAGGTGGTGCCCCTGACCTAACTAGATCTAGTCACTAGCCCAGATAATATAATACCTACAGTACAGATGCCTCATCCCATACAACGGAATAACGCGGGCTATTTTACGAATTATTTTATTTCTGCATAACGCAAGATTATCAAGAGATATTTATTGCGTGATAGTGAAGTATTGGGCCCAATGAGTACACTGGACACTAACTAGTGTCCCGGAGGTCCCCCCAAAGCTTCTTCCCGGTAGCTCAGATAGGGGAGGACTCTCACGGGAACACGTAGGTACTAGTGGGAAATCAGGAGCTAATGGAATGAAACTGTAGAAATCTCGATGAACTAGGTTTATTGTGTCGTTTAACAATAATTTAAGGTGGTTATGGTCCGAAATGCTGAAAATAAGATCACAACTTGTTCCCGATTGAACTTTTACGGAACAACTAGTAGTAACAATATAACTTGAGGTGCAAATAGCACTTTAAACTGTTAGTAACAGATATCTTATGAAAATTGGTTAAGCACAAACGAGGACTGTCCGCCTCGGCGGTTGAATGAAGAATGACGAAAATGTATGGAAAATGAAAAGAATGCGACTAATGTTCTAATTTAAAATTTAAATCTAGATTATGTGAGGCCAATATTTGATGCGAAAACTAAGGAAGCAGGTGAATAGCTGAAATGATGATGAAGGAGGATGACATCGTCACACTAGTAACGCTCACGACACGATCACTACATATTTTTCCCGTTCTGGCTATTTTTCGTTTGTACCTGATGGGACCCCGTGTCACTAGTAAACCCATCTGAAGCTAGTATTTCAATAAAACATATCATAATCTGGAGATTACCGTTTACAAACAAACAATTTTATTTATGTGTAGATATGGTGGTAGTATAGTGACTGTTACCAGCCTGATGACGTCCTCTGCGGAACATAAGCCTCCCCATAGAAGGCACCTTTGAGCAGCTGCTTGCCTCCTGCATTCAGCGGCTCCTCGTGGTATGACGGTCGTTACCCCCTAGGTGGAGGGCCTACGATGCGTCATCCGGTTCGTGGCCGCCACTCGAGAACCTTTCCTTTCACCTTTGTAAGAGCGAGTCCGAAATCCACACATATAATCACAGAATAAATAACAGTACTTAATATTACTTGGAATGGCATTGTTCAGGCCTGAGATGGGGCTCGAACCAGGGTGCGTACATAGGATTGAAAGACGTATGTGCTACCGCTTAGAAACATCGCCTAGGTTGCCTTCCATTTTATTTCATTTTCCAAAAAAATCTAACATAAATGCCCCACATTTTTTATTGATTAGAATCAGGAATCACCCTAACCGGTATGATTCATCGGATTAAGAAGCAAATAGGCGCGTACCACCGTGAATCATTTACTATTTGGGTGCTTATCTCGCGCACAGATATGCTTTACATCGATATTGGTCTACATTACCTTCCGGACCGGTGCCACGTGAAATACACAGGAAAATTGCCCTTATCATATCGCGCGTTGTTTAAATAATATATAACCAAAGTTAGAATTACAATTATTTCAGTTTTGTTTAGTGAGTCAATGCGGGAAGACAAAATAGGTGGTGTTTCTGAAAGCTCGCGTTCATTTTATTTTTATTTTATTTTTTATTATGGCTTATGACGTCACCGTTGTGTTATCAAATATTATGTTATCGAGGAATGTATTATGGGGAAAATTTTGGATAATGCGATTTTAGCTCCATGTGCTGTTGGTTTATTTAAACTAATTTTGACAGCTGCTTATCACGTAGTTTTATTTTGTTCGTGCTGTAGTAATAAAAAAATGTAAAATCTTTACATTGCTGTCCACACATATTTATTTATTGATGTGCCCCTCAGTGCATTAATATTTTGCGATTTTTTTTGGTGCATTATTTTAGTGGTGGTCGATGGTCCGACGGAGTATGTTCATGTTATTTTTACTGCTACTCTGGTGAAAGCTTTTTAAATTAACTCTTTAATCACGGTGACGTTTTTATTAATTCCTATTAATGTATCAGTAAATTAATTAGCTTCTTATAATTGTATATCACCTATAGGTAGAACAAGTCTAGCGTCATTCAGAGTTCAGACACAGTAAAAATGCCCAACTCAAGATTCTTTGTGCAAATCAGTGATGGATCTAAAAAAAATAAGGTACACATTTCATGTTCAGGGTATGTTTCGGTCGGGCTTTGATTGTGACGTCACTGTTAAGGTATTTATGGCTTTTTTTATTTACAACGGACAGATAGTTGTCATCCCTGTATCCCTGCAATAATCTTGGCTATACGTCCTTGTCTGACTTGTAGTCCAAATGATTTCGGTTTTTGTAACCTCCTCCATGCATCTCAAGCATCTTATGTTTTTGAACTTAGGCTAACATTAATTATTTTTATTTCGACGATGGAGCATGCACGCTTACCTAAAAGATACCGGTTGTAGCCTTAAAAATCTCATCCGTTATTGTTGTTTCCTTTCACTGTTTTCTGGGTTGTCTGGAAGAGATCGCTTTAAGTTTAAGTTACCGCCCGTTGTGACACTAGTTTTAAGTTTGTGTGTGTACATTGAGTGTTTCTGTAAATGCGGTGTTTCAATAAAGAGTTTATCTGTTTATCTATCTATAGTTAAATACCCAACAGGACCTGGTAGACTCGACGTGCATGGACGCGGGCGGGGGCGAGCCGCGAGAGGAGCCCTGCAGCCCGAGGTCCGCGTCGCAAGGCAGAGACTCCTCGCCGCCTTTGGGTGAGACCACTTCGTATATTATAGTTATTGTTATTCGTCATCAACCTATACAATGGTGGCAACATATTGGACTGGCCCGCAATACTCATGGTTGCTCAGATCTGGTATTACCTAACCTTAATCGGGAGGCAGGGATGCATGACCAAAGTATTGTACAGCCCGTATTGTACGACTAGAAACGTATGGCCCGGAAATTGGTGTATTATGTCATCCAGATGTCAAGTGCTGTACGCACAGAGCAAAAAAAAAAAAAACGCTTCCCCTCTACATAGAGGCGCCTTTTCGACACTTCTCATACAATTCAAGCGTGTCGGGTATTACAATGAAACCTCTTTACCTGCGCAGATGACATATATAGCAATTGTCTTGTCATTAGTGCCACTGCTGTCAGCAAAACGTGCTGTGGGTTGAGTCGATATATTTTTATCGATAGTTTGATATGAGTTAAGTACGCGGTAAGGTACCTCTTACCATTGTATCATTAGGTACACTTTAGTACCTACCTATATCTTTTGTGCCTTTTGTGCGTATTTCTATGTGTAATAGTGTTATTTTATTCTTTATACTCTATTCTGGGTCGACAATGGCCAGCCGATAAACATACCGGTATAAATCTAAAATAAATAAATAAATAAGTATAGAGGTAGTTTATTGTCAGTTTATGGTTATAAAGAAGCAAATCCGATAGGCGTCCAAAGTGAGGTTTTATGGGGGAGGCAGTGTTTAGCAGTGGACGTCTGCCGGCTGATAATGTGTGATAGTATAATTATATCTATAAACTAAAGTTTGAAATAGAAGAAACATAACAAGTTATAAAACGAAAAAATATATTAAAGCTCCAAATATATAGGTAACACGTTTTGCTGATGATTCATTTGTTGCGTCATGTTTCTTTTTGATAGAATTCATCTGAAAATACAATTATCAGATGAATTTTTAGGAAAATAATAATAATATTGAGTATCATTGAGGTGTTGTCGGTAAACACTTATTTAATAGAAGGAGGTCCTTAGTTTGGCAGTAAATAAAGGTAATTTTTCAGCTCACCTTGCGATGTATATTTTAATTTACAGTTATTTTCAAAATAAAAAGCAAGTGAATTTTTTCATGCAATATCGGCTAAGACGTAGATTCTTACGTAGAATCAACGAAATCAGTTGTCCTTAGCAACTAAGAGCAATGGTTTTCTATGAGGCTACCATGGATGAAATAAAAGAAGGATTGAGTTTTGATTGACATCGAACTGAAGCCCAAAATGGCGGACATATTACATATACGTATGTGTGTCAGCTGAAAGTTGGGCGACCGGCTGCATATGATGTGAGCGTGTGCGTGTTCCGCTCGTACGTACGAAGCGTTCCGGCTTCCTAAGGGAGCTTCAGTTTCGGATCAGACGGGATTCCCTCCTTCTTTTTTTAATAGCTCCATGGAGGCTACATGAAAACTCTTTCATGGGCGAGCACGCCACATCATTATAATGTCCTCATCAAATAATAAATGCGGATAAGAGAAATTATAGTCATAATCATCAGCCCGTAGATGTCTACAGCTGAACATAAGCCTCCCCCAGAAAGCGCCACTTTGAACGGCTGCTCGTCTCCTGCATCCACCGGCTCCCCGCGGTTTTCACCAGGTCATCGGTCCACCTAGTACCTCGTTAAAAATAGGATAGAGTTTCAATGTGGGAATAGCGTCAAAATATAAACGTATATGGATAGACATTTTCATAAAACATTCAGCTTCAAAATGCTGAGAGCAAACCAATTGCACTGTCTAGTTGCGAATATCTATTTATCTTTTATATTAGGATCTGTAGGAAACCTAATTAACATAAAAGATATTAAAAGTTTAATTAGTAGAAGTCAATTTAACCACAAAATAAATTGAAAACATTTAAAACTTATTGTAACCAATTTCCGGATGGCATAATAGAAACTATCGATGTATCGATAATTATAAGGTTAACCAACGCATTACATCACTATCGGTACTTCTGCCATAGGGTAAGTTCGCCGGTTTTGCGACCACTTCCTATATCCGACCGTTTAATGTACATTTGATGAAAAAATACAAAAAATAAAAAGCTTGCGGTGAACACATCTGTAAAATATATTATGCCTACACAATTATGTCCAAATAGGTTCAGTTTTGTAACAAATATTATACGAGAAATCCCCAATTCTATTTTAAAGCTTTGAAGCTTAAAAGCACATACATTTTAACTGCCAGTTTTCGACCACGTTTATCCACCATCTGGTATAAAAACTACAGATACCCAAAATCACTCGTGGTCGAAAACTAATCCAGCTGCAGAAAAATGCTATTCGACCGCAAAAGCAAACTATATCAAAAACATTATAAATACGTATTTATTTACATATAAAAGTACATAAATAGTCGATTACTTTGTAAGTTTAACTAATTAGACCAGACACGATTAAAAAAAAACGATTAATGCTGGTGGTCGCAAAATAGGCGTGACCAACTGATCGAACCATCATTGAATATTTCTTGCCCAGGGTCTAATGTGGGCTGGCTTTATTACAAAAAAAAGTAGCGTATTTAGTTTGTAAACATAACTATGTTTATAAACTACGTTAGCCAATATTTTTTTTGTTATAGCTGAATTTTTCTGCCATATCCTTAAATAATTTTTGGCGGTCTCAGTAAGAAAAAAGGTCATGCTTTTTTTATATGAGTAAATGCCTCAAAACTGGAGAAATCATGAAAATACAAGACAGAGGATCTAAAGAAGCCTTTCTGATCATTGTTTCTATCATTTATTTACCACAGGCAGTCAGGCACCTACGTCTTTCAATTTATAGTGGTAGGAAACTAGCGAAAAAGTGGTCGTAAACACAATTTAGTGATCGAAAACTAGCAAAATAGTTACTATTAGCCTTTGGTTTAGATATTTATAAAAAGGTGGGTTATTTTAAAAAATGATTGATAATCTGATAAAAATATAGAGTATAATATTTGAAACGTAGCTTAGTAGCATCAAGTCAAAAAATGATACTGGTACATTTTATTATGCAACCTAAACTTGACAACTCCACTAAGTGGTCGGAAACTAGCGAAATTACCCTATAATGTCAAACTGACACAGAGGAGTACCCCGTATCGAAGTTCGGCAGCAATAATATGATTGATTTCGTCTCTATATATAGGCGAAGTGTCATTTGTTTCATAGCTCTGTGGCTGTACGAGTCGTATTATGTCGTTAGTACCAATTTCGGTACAGGTAATAATGTAGAGCCTGTATTGCACAGCCTGGAATCCGTGCACATGGCTTTGAATGAACGGGTTGTGTAATACAGGTCGTACAATATTGGCCACTAATTATCGACACGGACCGATAATGTACGGCTTGGAAGTGGAAGCCTACTATAAACAAACGGAATCTCTGCTTGCCCATAGCAATGCCTAGTTGGCTGCAGGCAAGTGGCTATCTTCGCTTGAGTATTCATCGATTACACTTGGGATAGTAGTGTCGTGTACATATGTATATTAGTAAATAGTGGGTGTCGTGTCAATGCCAACGGAATCCATCAGTAATTAAGATAAGCTATGCAATTATGTCAGTCATTACAAAGAACTACAGTAACATTGTGACATAATCCGGTAAATTCCAGAAGAAACATCTTGTGTTACGGAAATCCCCACATAATGGACCTTAAAGAAACAAACAGACTGTTAAAACAACTTGGTTTCAAAGATACTGGCGTTACTAGACACAAGGAAAAGAACAGTCGCGTCTATCTATATGATCCGCTCTTCCAGTGGACTTAATCTTTACGTTCCTTTGTACCTGAGTGTGATTTAAATTTAATGGCGGCTGTGAAGTACGCTGCGAGCTCCTCGCATGCGGCGCTCGTCGCTTTCTGCTGCTCTGCCATTATGTTTGAATCACACCCTACCGGCAACAGGCCTAGCAGAAGTTCCCACCCCAAGGATGCCTTTTATAGTTGCTTCCCTTTTTTGGTGGTTGGACATGGACGTGTTATGAAGGCCTTCCACCCGCGGTGACGCTGTTAAGCCCGGCAGAGGCCAACAGCATTTAAAAAAAAGAGTTGTGCGTGCATAGAGAATAACGCTTTCCTCTATGGCTGCGTGTATTGTTTTCAAAACAAACCATTTGTTGTAGCTCTCCGTAGTAGGTTTGGCTGACTATAATTAGGATGGACTCAAGATATTACTAAGTTATAGAGTTTAAAGGTCAAGCCTAGTGTCAGATATAACAAGTAATTAAAATTACTACTGATAATAATAAAACAGTTAATGCATTGTAAAACATATTTGAAGAACTGAGTTTGTCTTCTTAAAAGGCGCAAACTTTTTTGGCAGTTTGAAAAAAAAACGTTGTGCGTGATCGCACGTGCGCGAGGTGACAGTATTTGGATCTTTAAATAAAAAAATTTGATAATATGATTACAAAGTTGATTATCGGACGTCCGTGAATTTGTGATTAAGTTCCATCCCAATAATGTTGATCTCGTGAGCACTTTGTCATTTAAATTAGTGGTTAAAAATGCGAGATATCGTTAAAGAGATCGTGGATGCGTTGGTTGATAATTTCGACCTGATAGATCTGGCAATACCTAGCGACACTATCGAAGGATGCGAAATAGCGAGGGCAGCGATATCTGGTAACACTCGCTTAGAATTTTTCAATGCTTAAAAAGTTCGAGATCCTGGCGAAAGTGTTGCATAGCTGTTTTATTTTAATAGACTTAAGTGCAGTCGGGAATAAACTCTTTATTTTTTTACTAGCTGCGCACTTTGACACCGGAAATCTTAATTATCCCATATTTAAAACTGTGCTTAGTTTCTGTTGCAAAATGTTATCCAATTTGGTTCAGCCATTATAGAGCAAAAGACAAATCTAATAGTCATCATCATCATCAACAACCTGAAGGCGTCCACTGCTGAACATAGGCCTCCCCGCACTGCGCCACTGGGCTCCTCCTAGCCCGTTGCATCCATTGCTTTCCTGCTGTTTAAACCAGATCGACGATTAGTAAGCTACATGCAAGTGAAGAGAGCATTTGGCATCGGAAGGGATAACGCGGCTTCAATTCCCGATAAGATATTTTTTGGAAAATATGTTTAATTCGTCCCATAATGTTTATTTTCCGTTTTGTTTGATGCAATTATAACAATAGTGACGCTATGGTGTGCTGTTGTCGGCAGTCACGAACGGCGATGGTGCGTACCGCGAGGAGGGCGCCGACACCTTGCCGACCGACATGTCCGACACTAGCGACAGCGAACCCGACAACAAACACAAGTAAGATAATAACAGCATACACTGGACAAGCAACAGCATACACTGGTCAGACAGTAATATACACAAGTAAACTCAAATAATCTATTGCAAATAGGCTATTTTAGCACTATTACAAGTCAAAAAATTACTTAGGTATTTAAAAAATATTAAAATTAAATTATTGTACATTGTACATACTAAGCATAATATTATAGGCAACCTTACAAAGTCCGTAATGTCAAAATATTATATAGCAAGCCTATTACAACAAAAATTTGAAGAAAAAAGTTCTCTAGAAGATACCTATTTACTCTTGATTTAAAGGCTCCAACATTGTACTTTTTCGGGAAACACAAGCCGGCAAAGCGTTCCATTCTTTGGCTACATGAATAATTTCATCGCCATCAACTATGTTTCTGATCTGTGGTTTGCGCACAAATCAAAATAACCGTAGCGGTCTACCGCCAGCAACGTTGAAATCGAGTACAACTAGCATTCTGGGGTTCCGATACAAGCTGTATGAAAATGACTTTCAGGTTAACTTTGTTTTTTGATTCCACCTGGGAACAGACATTAGTGTGTGTTTATAGTGCGACATCAGACAGCACAAATACTTACAAATACCTACGTCATCGAGTACTTCATAGGCTATCTTTAGATCGTTAGCTGACACTTAAACATGTAAAAAAAATCAGGTCTGCCAGATAGATAGATAGATAAGATAGATAAAACTCTTTATTGAAACACCACATTTACAGAAACACTCAATGTACACGCACAAGCTTAAAACTAAGTGTCACAACGGGCGGTCTTATCGCTTAAAGCGATCTCTTCCAGACAACCCAGAAAACAGTGAAAGGAAACGACAATAATATTCCGCCAGTTCCGGTCCTGCCGGCTGGAAATCCAACTTCAAATGCTTTGAACACTAAGTTCCGGCAAGTTTAGACCTGGAAGACCTTTTAATCTATTATCAGGAACACATTGGCTATTAATGGGCATAGATTTCATCGGGGTACTCGATGAGGTAGGTAAAGGGTGTGAAGGGCACTTCGCGAGGGTCTGCTAGGTACTTCCGGCAGGGTGTGCGATGGCAGACCAACTTTTTATTAATCAATGGTTAACTGTTGCCAGCATTTTCATTAAGGTACCCCCTTATGACGTAATTTTTAAAACAAAATAAACGTCAAAAAAATTCTTGGATTTCCATGAGCCGGCAGGATCGGAATTGGCAGACCTGATTTTTTTAGATGTTAATGGGTCGGTTAACGATCTACAGATAGCCTATTGAGGGCCTCGATGACGTAGGTATTTCAGCTGTGGGATCTCGCACTATTAGTGGTTATTTTGATGTGTGGTGAGTTTGTGGAGGTTATAGCATAGTTAGTAAATTTCCAGTATGTTCCAGTGGCGGTGAGGCGGAGAAGTGCACGAACCCTCACGATGGGAAGCTGATCATGCAGCAGCAGTTTGCCTTCAACATCGACCAGATGTTCACCATGATCTTCACCAACTCCAAGTTTAACCTGGAACTGCTTGCTGCGCGGAGCACCACGGATTATGTGCAGGTAATGTCTATAGAGCTATATAGCTTTTCTGTATGGTCTTGGCGCTAGAATATACGACCACCCCTTCTCTTCATGCGTGTGCCGTAAGAACAGAGTAAGGGAATATCTAGGGAATGGGTTGCAGTATTCTCCTCGGCTAGATCTACTGCGACCACCAAGCCGCATGCCAAGCATGGTGATTCATCAACAACATCATCATTCACCAGCCTGAACTCATGGCGATTAATAAAACTTCAAACGTAGGGTTGCATATTTGGGTACTCAATCTCAAAATGACAAGGTTCCACACACCAAGTAATTGGTGTGTGGAACCTTGTAACTGGCCTAGTTTGTTTTTTTATGAGAATGAATGTCGTGACGAGCTAGTCGTTCACCTGATGTTAAGCGACACGGCTGCCCATAACAGTTGCAGTGTCACTCGGAACTACTCGGGTCTTTTACTTTAACATTACTTTTTTCTTTGTTCGCCTGTAAGAGGCGCTACTCATCTAGGCGGGCATTCGGTTCGACAAATGCAAAGATTGCGGCCGGTTGCTAAGTTCTCCTAAGGTGTATAAATAAATGTGGTCTCATGAAAATTCCATGTGTTTCC
Organism: Ennomos erosarius; assembly: GCA_963580505.1. NCBI lineage: Eukaryota > Metazoa > Arthropoda > Insecta > Lepidoptera > Geometridae > Ennomos > Ennomos erosarius. Next base: position 661,413 of record OY756991.1, on the reverse strand, counting down.
CAGTCGCCCTGGCAAGCACAGAACGGGCTGAAGTGTCGACAGATCAGCTACACACTGGGGCTCACGTCTGGACCTATCGGCCCTAAAGAAGTTCATATAACTGAGACGCAGGTAAGATAATACTAGGTTTATAGCCATGCCATAGTGCACATCCTCAAGATGTAAGTGCGAAATAAGAAGCTGTCAAAAACCAAGTTAAGTTTATTCGTGTATCCTTTGTCTCTCTCGCGCATTACATAATTTTTGAAGGTATTAAATGAAAGAATTTACGCAGAAAAATCTATTCTCAGAAAAACCTAAAATTAACATCACATAAGTTCAACAAAAAATTACATTAATCCAAACATGTTTTCATACATAAAAAGGGAATGAACAATTCCGTTTTAATTTATGAACGCTTGTTTGGGATTTTTTTTGTTGAACATTCGTGATGTTATTTTTAGGGTTTTCTGCGGATAGATTTTTGTAAGTAAAGTCTACCATTTAACACCTTCCAAAACATCCCAATGCGCGAGCGAGATAAAGGAATACATGACTATACAATCCTTAAGTATAGGCGAATGTAAAGGCCTAATCAAACTGGCGCTTTATTTAGCGTTACCCACAGCGGGTAGCGAATAACGCGCCATTTAATTTTCCGCCGGTCTTATCGCAGGTGATGAACAAATGTTCGAAGCCGGGCGTCCTGTACTCCATAGACTGCACGAGCGAGAACGCAGGCATTCCTTACGCCGACTACTTCACCGTGTGTGTGCACTACTGCCTGCACCGCGTCTCTCACCGCACTACCGAACTGTCCCTCTATGGACAGGTCAAGTACAAGAAGACCATGTGGCCTATGATCAAGAGTAAGTGGATTGATTACTGATGTTAAACAATTGCATTTTGTAAATTAATATGTTGTAGGACAGACTTTTTGAATTGACAGTGATTAGCTTATTATATGAATCCAAAACGTCGAAGAGATAAACGGTATCACGCTATGCAACCAGTGTTGTGACCAAAAATTGAAATTTTCGATTAAATCGAAGTTATTCTTGTAGAAGCACAGGTAGTAAGGAAAGTAAAAAATCTACAACCCTTCAGTCTATTACCAGGTGGAATCATCTAAAAAAAAAAAGAGATACCTGAGAGACATTTTCACATTTACAGAAACACTCAATGTACACACACAAATTTAAAACTAAGTGTCACAACGGGCGATCTTAACACACATAACTTGTATTGGAACCCTAGAGTTGAACTCGCTTCTTGTTCCCGTTTTTAATGTTGCTGACAGTACAGTAAACCGTTAAGGTAATTGTGATTTATAGTGTAGAACCACATTGTTCAAAAGGATACTGGTTCACTCTGGCCCTAAAAAGCTCTCACATTATATTTGTCAGGAAACAATGACGCTGTTGGTAAGGTGATCCAAGCTTTTTCTAAAATTTAGAGCTCTGTTGATAAAGTATTTGTCCAAAGGTTGTCTGGAAGAGATCGCTGCCAGCGATAAGACCGCCCATTGTTGCGCTAGTATGTAAGATTCGTTGTATTCCTGTGTATTGTATATTTCATTGGTAAAACAATAAATATCTATCTATCTATCTATTTTTGGGGGTCATTTTACGATGTGATTTTAGAAAACTCTAAATTGTATCACCTGTCTTTGTTTCATTTTTTCATCTCTATAATTATGTTTATCCCACTGGGCTTTCTAAAATAGTGCTTTTGATTTTTTTTTAATTAGATTCTTTTTGGCCTTATGCTAGATTTGGGGATCATGGTCATGTTTAGTTGAAGGAAATGTATATTTTTGCTCGGAGGCCTATGTTCAGCAGTGGACGTCTCCAGTCTGTTGATATAAATAAATATGTGTGGATATTTCACACAGCGCCATCTAGCCCCAAACTAAGCAAAGCTTGTACTATGGGAACCAGCTAACTGATACAATACTTAGATCCTTTTTGTTTGTAAATACATACATAGAATACAATATAACACCCAGACACAGAACAAACATCTATGTTCATCACACAAATGTTTGTCCTGTGTAGGAATCGAAATAAAGCCCTCAGTTCAGACGGCAGGGCTACTACCAACTGAGCTATCAGGGCCGTCAAATATGTAACGATACTGTAGATCCCGCGTTGATCTAGCATTCCTGGAGAAGAACTCCGCGAGCGGTCTGGAGGAGTTCAGCCGGCTGCTGGAGGCGCGGCTGCGGGCGGAGGCCGGCGCCGCGCCGCCCGGCGCGCACCGCGCGGCCCGCAGGCACCGCCGGCTCACTGGTCAGCATACCGATATACGGGCTCACTGTTACATGGACCTATGGTTATGGCATATTTCACGTTTCAGACGTTTCTTTGCTTAATTATTTGAACTTTCTTTACACTAGTACAAAATCTGTCTGGTTATCGATGTCGGACCCGTTAAGGGTAAGCGATACAAACAGTTTTATCGACAAATCAATGTTTTATTTTTTTATCGAAACCATATTATGATTGATGTTGTTTTTTATTTCTGGCCATATTACAGGATGCTCATAAAAAGTCATAACTCCTAAACTATTTTTCTAAAAGCTTTCAATTCGAAAATATCTTGTTCTATCTAGAACATACAATAAACAAGCAGGTTAATTATCTAGTTTTCACAAAAAAACTTAAAAAACAAAAATAACCTAAAATTTTGTCATGTTGTTTTCTGTATCTTAATGATAAAATAATTTTGTATCTGTACCTTACCCTATACAGGATACTATTAAACTGGCTCACTGTTACATGGTCTCATTTGTAAAGGAAACATTTGAATCACGAACACGACTTGAACTCGCATCGCATCCATCCATCCATCAAGCCGGGATATGCTTTATTTCTACCGTGACCATGTCCGAATTTTTCCTACAACCAATTCACGGGGTTGGTAGCGCTATCTATCACGAAATTCTTGAGAATCGTCCCAACCAGCATGGTCAAGTTACATCAACATAAATGCTGTTAAAAAGTAAGCAGTAAAATAGTAGTGTAAGCAGGCAATACTGCTATAAAAATAATAAATATTGTTACATGGACCTATGGTTATGTCAGATTTAACATCTCTTTTAGTAAATTTGTTTAACATACTCACAGAGCAAAAAAATAGGTGCGAAGCGACATTTGTTTCAATTCTCTGTATATACTCATGAACATTTGGTTATCGGCTCTTTACATTTCAATATTTTTTTTCTTTTTGTATATTGGTTTAAAACACTCATGGACATTTATCATTAACAGCCTGAAGATGTCCACTGCTGAACATACACCTACATAGACGATCCTATTTACTATTATAATATCTATGGACCAATGAACGATCACTTGAATCACATCCTGAACCTTCTAATTCTAATTTGGAATGGGGGCGGTAAGATCTGGACTGACGTTCCCGCTTGGGGTGCATTTCCCCCTCCAGCATCTACCCAAGCCAGTCCAGCTCCTTAAAGTTACGGAGTGCGGCTTCGGGGTGCTGGCACTACCGCTCCAGTGTTGGTGGCGATGATGAGTGGGTACAAGGTTTATACGCTTGATCACGCATTCCGGTTTTAAGTTATCTCTTCCGTGACCTCGCAGTGAAACATCACATGCTCTACGGTCTCGTCCTCCTGCAGGCAGCCCCTACAAAGCGGACTGTCAGTTGAACCACATGAACCTTTATTTAATGTTTAATTTGCGTTCCAGCGTCCTCCCAGGAAGCGTCCTGCCCCCCGCTGGCCGCCCCCGCGCCCCCGCGCCCCCCGCGCGCGGCGCCCCCCGCGCCCCCCGCGCCGCGCTGGCTGCTCGCGGCGGTGCTGCTGCTGGTGGCTCTCAATGTGCTGCTGTACTGGAGGCTGGCCAGGGAGCCGCCGCACGCGGATATTGAGGGGCTGCAGGGCAGGTGCGTGGTATTGTAGTGTTATTCTAAGAGGGGACGTGTGTCGAAGCCTCTTAAAGCGACAAATCATAAGAAACCTACAATGTCGATCTAATACTTTATACAAATACAAAATCATTAATTGACATAACTAAATGTGATTGTTAATCGTAATTCAAAATGACTCCTCTAAATCAATAGGCATGATGACTACTATTAAAAATGAACACCTCAGGCATCTCCTGTCCCTTTCTCGCAAAACAGAGTGCCCCCACAGTTGCTATAAAAAACCCACTCGTGACGTCACATGCCAAAGAGATTGTATGAAAAGCTACCACAGCTTAGTAATGAGATACTATGAACGACCTTTCTCTGACGTCACTGGTTGTTTGAGCTATCTCTTTCTATTCCGGTTTTTAAAATGCTTGTAACTTGGTCATTTTTTGAGATCTTTAATTTTTGTTTTTACAAATATTTAACTTTTCGGAAATATTTTTAATTTATCCAAAAAAAAATATTTTAGTCATGCCTATTGCACTGGAGAAGTCTATGCAATAAAGAAATCTATACTTCTCTAATATAATAAAAAAGAAATCCTTGCTCCTCTAATGCAACAAAGAAGTCTATGCTTGTCTAAGTCAAAAAAAGTAATTGCCTTCTCCGATGTAATTTTAGTTCTAATAACAAATAAAATAAAATATAAATTATATAAACAATAAATAAACGACAATGTGCTCTGGTAAATAAAGTAAAGTGATACCATCTGTTGTTCCAGACTAAGCTCGATGCAATCCGCGCAGACAGCGGAGTGGTCCCGGCTCCTGGAGCGGCACGGCGCGCGGCAGCGGGAGCAACTCGCCAGGTGGCTCGCCGCGCTCCGGGACAGTGTCGCGCAACTGGCGCAGGTGTGTACCCTGACCCTGTACCCTGCCCGCCGGGGGACCACCCGGGACAGTGTCGCGCAGGTGTGTATACTGTACCCTGTACCCTGCCCGCCGGGGGACCACCCGGGCCAGTGTCGCGCAGGTGTGTATACTGTACCCTGTACCCTGCCCGCCGGGGGACCACCCGGGCCAGTGTCGCGCAGGTGTGTATACTGTACCCTGTACCCTGCCCGCCGGGGGACCACCCGGGACAGTGTCGCGCAGGTGTGTATACTGTACCCTGTACCCTGCCCGCCGGGGGACCACCCGGGACAGTGTCGCGCAGGTGTGTATACTGTACCCTGTACCCTGCCCGCCGGGGGACCACCCGGACCAGTGTCGCGCAGGTGTGTACCCTGACCCTGTACCCTGCCCGCCGGGGGACCACCCGGGCCAGTGTCGCGCAGGTGTGTACCCTGACCCTGTACCCTGCCCGCCGGGGGACCACCCGGGCCAGTGTCGCGCAGGTGTGTACCCTGACCCTGTACCCTGCCCGCCGGGGGACCACCCGGGCCAGTGTCGCGCAGGTGTGTACCCTGACCCTGTACCCTGCCCGCCGGGGGACCACCCGGGCCAGTGTCGCGCAGGTGTGTACCCTGACCCTGTACCCTGCCCGCCGGGGGACCACCCGGGACAGTGTCGCGCAGGTGTGTATACTGTACCCTGTACCCTGCCCGCCGGGGGACCACCCGGGACAGTGTCGCGCAGGTGTGTATACTGTACCCTGTACCCTGCCCGCCGGGGGACCACCCGGGACAGTGTCGCGCAGGTGTGTATACTGTACCCTGTACCCTGCCCGCCGGGGGACCACCCGGACCAGTGTCGCGCAGGTGTGTACCCTGACCCTGTACCCTGCCCGCCGGGGGACCACCCGGGCCAGTGTCGCGCAGGTGTGTACCCTGACCCTGTACCCTGCCCGCCGGGGGACCACCCGGGCCAGTGTCGCGCAGGTGTGTACCCTGACCCTGTACCCTGCCCGCCGGGGGACCACCCGGGCCAGTGTCGCGCAGGTGTGTACCCTGACCCTGTACCCTGCCCGCCGGGGGACCACCCGGGCCAGTGTCGCGCAGGTGTGTACCCTGACCCTGTACCCTGCCCGCCGGGGGACCACCCGGGACAGTGTCGCGCAGGTGTGTATACTGTACCCTGTACCCTGCCCGCCGGGGGACCACCCGGGCCAGTGTCGCGCAGGTGTGTATACTGTACCCTGTACCCTGCCCGCCGGGGGACCACCCGGGACAGTGTCGCGCAGGTGTGTATACTGTACCCTGTACCCTGCCCGCCGGGGGACCACCCGGGACAGTGTCGCGCAGGTGTGTATACTGTACCCTGTACCCTGCCCGCCGGGGGACCACCCGGGACAGTGTCGCGCAGGTGTGTATACTGTACCCTGTACCCTGCCCGCCGGGGGACCACCCGGACCAGTGTCGCGCAGGTGTGTACCCTGACCCTGTACCCTGCCCGCCGGGGGACCACCCGGGCCAGTGTCGCGCAGGTGTGTACCCTGACCCTGTACCCTGCCCGCCGGGGGACCACCCGGGCCAGTGTCGCGCAGGTGTGTACCCTGACCCTGTACCCTGCCCGCCGGGGGACCACCCGGGCCAGTGTCGCGCAGGTGTGTACCCTGACCCTGTACCCTGCCCGCCGGGGGACCACCCGGGCCAGTGTCGCGCAGGTGTGTACCCTGACCCTGTACCCTGCCCGCCGGGGGACCACCCGGGCCAGTGTCGCGCAGGTGTGTACCCTGACCCTGTACCCTGCCCGCCGGGGGACCACCCGGGCCAGTGTCGCGCAGGTGTGTACCCTGACCCTGTACCCTGCCCGCCGGGGGACCACCCGGGCCAGTGTCGCGCAGGTGTGTACCCTGACCCTGTACCCTGCCCGCCGGGGGACCACCCGGGCCAGTGTCGCGCAGGTGACACCGCAGCAGGACAGCGGAGTGGTCCCGGCTCCTGGAGCGGCACGGCGCGCGGCAGCGGGAGCAACTCGCCAGGTGGCTCGCCGCGCTCCGGGACAGTGTCGCGCAACTGGCGCAGGTGTGTACCCTGACCCTGTACCCTGCCAGCCAGTGTACCCACCCGGGCCAGTGTCGCGCAGGTGTGTAACTGTACCCTGCCCGCCAGGGGACCACCCGGGCCAGTGTCGCGCAGGTATGTAACTGTACCCTGCCAGCCAGGGTACCCACCCGGGCCAGTGTCGCGCAGGTGTGTAACTGTACCCTGCCAGCCAGGGTACCCACCCGGGCCAGTGTCGCGCAGGTGTGTAACTGTACCCTGCCAGCCAGTGTACCCACCCGGGCCAGTGTCGCGCAGGTGTGTAACTGTACCCTGCCCGCCAGGGGACCACCCGGGCCAGTGTCGCGCAGGTATGTAACTGTACCCTGCCAGCCAGGGTACCCACCCGGGCCAATGTCGCGCAGGTGTGTAACTGTACCCTGCCAGCCAGGGTACCCACCCGGGCCAGTGTCGCGCAGGTGTGTATACTGTACCCTGCCCGCTTTTTATTTAGGTTTTAATAATTTTAGAGAACCGTCATTCATGTAATATTCATTTTAATTCGTTTGAGTAGGTACTTTGTTATCAAATTCACTTATGTTGATTAATCCAAGTTCTCGAACCATCGGAGGACGCCAGTACAGCTTTTAATTTATTATTTGTTGGTGGGAAATTCTACGAAATGGTTCGACTTTCTTTTCTTCACCACAGAGGGTGTAAAGCTAAGTTTACGGGGGGGTTTCACATCGGTAGCAAAACTGGGTTGAATTGAAGTGGACTGTATGGTGCGAATTAGAAGTCTGTTCTAATGCCTAGACAGTAGATATTCCTACACAAATCTGATAGCACTTGTAACGATCTTCTAATGGGAAGGAGATCGGACTGCTGCTAGAGGATAAAACACAGGAGTACAGTACAGCAGTTCTAAGGAATGGAAGCATTCACGTACCTGATGAATCCAGAATCAGCGGCCTTTGGGTCTCCTTGTCTCCGTGCCTAGGTCTTAACGAAGAACCTAGCACCTCGTGGCGAGTAGATACTCGCACACGCAAACGTCTTTCGTATCTTCACAATATCTCAACAATTGAGTTCACAGAGTTCACACACAATAGCGAAAAACACCATAAATTGGCAATAACCAAGTAATTAGGAATAATTAGAGCACACGCGCACGTTGTAGTTAGCGGTGAAAAATCTCCATTTTGTTACTGATTGGCGGGTGGAGTCGAGCGGGCTTCGTCTAAGCCCGGCGATACTCGGCCGTCAGAGTGGGACGGCTATATATGCGCGTGCATGCGGAAAGGAGTAAGGGATAGGAAATAGACCGTTACAAGTGCATTTATAATAAATCAAATCATAACGATTGGATGAATATCCACCATCTCCCCCTCCTTGAAGGAACACCTTCAAAAAGTAAAATAACAGCGTTGCGGTAAAACAATAAAAACAAAATAGCGTAGCGAATTGGGTAGCGTAAATATATAAAAAAACAATAAATATTAAATAGCGGAGTTGGATAAAAATCCATAAAAGTAAAATGTTATGGTCACCCTACTCAATAGGGAGCGGCGACAACTTTGTTGTCGGCCTAACATACGAGCTATCACAGGTTTCCACTCGCGCGCAGCGGACTCGACCGTCCTTGCCTGGGAAAACCTCGGAAATTCTACCGATTTTCCAAGACAATGGAGGTGCGTTTTCGTTGTTCAGAAGAACAATGGTGCCTACTGTGAGTGGATTACTAGCGGTATTCCACTTTTCGCGCATTTGCAAATTATGGAGGTATTCATTTTTAAATCTCTTCCAAAATGTTTGGACTAGCGAGTCCATCAAGGCGTGACGAGACAAAAGGTTTGTCCGTTCTCCACTCACATCGGCGGCGGGTAGGAAAGCTAGTGGTTTAGTCGATAAAAAATGCGATGGCGTAAGAGCGGTTGGCTCTGAAGGGTCAGAGCTCAGAACATATAAGGGTCGGCTGTTCAGTACAGCTTCGACCTGATTGAGATCAGTAAGCATTTCCTCGTAGGTGAGGATCTGCTGCCCAATCACGCGGAAAAGTAGCGATTTTATACTTTTTATATTCGCCTCCCAGATGCCACCGAAATGGCTTCCTAGGGGAGGTGAGTTCTTCCAAACAATGTTGTGTTTGGCGAGTTCGTTGTTAAAAGTTATATAATATTGGTCAGATTTTAGAAATTCAAACAATTCCTTTAGGAAGAATTGCGAAGAAATAAAATTCCTACCGTTGTCACTGTATAAAAAGCTGCACGGACCACGTCTGGATAAAAAGCGCTTGAAGCAATCTAAGAACGTAGCGCAGCTAAGATCTGACGCTAGTTCTATGTGCACGGCTTTGGTGACTAGGCACACAAAGACGCACAGGTATGCCTTTTGGCTACGCTGACCGCGTTTTCTAGCCATTGTAATATACAGGGGGCCTGCATGATCTACACCTGTATGGGTGAAAGCCTTGCAGGGCTCAACGCGACAACTAGGTAAGTCTGACATAGCGGGAAAGGTAGGTTTAGGATTAAGCCTAAAACAACGAACACATTTGTGAATGCGGTTGCGCACTAAGCGCCTAGCGGACAAGAACCAATATTTTTGTCGTAAAATTGACATAAGTAGTTGGGGCCCAGCGTGACTATTTTCACGGTGGTACCAATCTACTATTAGTTCAGCGATGTGCCCATTTTTAGGCATTAAAGGGGGGTGTTTCTGATTATAATCCAGACTTGAATATGACAGTCGCCCTCCGACTCGTACAATTTCATCAGAAATGAATGGCGATAATTTTCTTAAAGCGGTAGAACAGGGTTGGTTCTTTTGAATATGACGTATATCATTAGCGAAGCTACTTTGCTGAACGGCCTGAATTATTTTATTTTCGGCTGTTTCTAGGTCCTCTGCGGTAATTACGTTATTGCGAGGGACTATTTTCAGAAAGCGAAGCACAATAACTGTGGCTCTCAGAAACTTTAGCCAAGACGAGAACTTGGAACCTAAAGTGAGAAGAAGATTTTCTTCCGTTGTCACAGTGACATGAGAAACGGTCTTCTCTTCAGGCAATTGAGTCTGAATGGGAGAGAAAATCTTAATTGGCCAATCTGGCAGCTGTGTGGACATCCAAGGGGGTCCGAAGAACCACAGGTCATTATTTAAAATCTGCGAGGGCAAAAGCCCGCGGGAAACCATGTCGGCAGGGTTGTCAACTCCTGCCACGTGATATACGTTTTGCGATGGCGAAGTAGACTGAAAGTCAGATATGCGGTTAGCGACGTAAGTTTGAAACTTATGCGGAGAGGAAGTTACCCAACATAGGGCTACTGTAGAATCAGAAAATATAAAAACGTTATCAATATGACAACGCGCGGATAGCGAATCATGAACGGCGCGTAATAACTTAGCGAGAAGCACTAGGCCGTTCAGTTCCAGACGAGCCAGCGTAATTGTTGGCTTCGCGGATGCGACGCGAGACTTCGAGCACAGAAGCGAAATGCGCGGGGGCTGGTCACCGTTACACACGTGTAGGTATATAACACAGCCATAAGCCTTTTCGCTTGCGTCCGAAAATGCGATGAGCGAGATGGTTGAACCATCTTCCTCAATTCCTACATGGCGAGGGAACTTGAGGTGCGAGATTAGCGGTAGCTCAGATAAATATCTTTGCCATAAACTGGTGATATCACAGGGGGGCTTGTCATCCCAATCGATGTGCAACAGCCACAACTCCCTGATTATCAGTTTTGCGTACAGAATAACAGGACCAACAAGTCCTAATACGTCATATAGACGTGCGGTCAAAGATAAAATAGTGCGCTTAGTAATAGCGGTGGATGGCGGAATATCAATCAAAAATGTAAAATTATCAGATGCGGGGAGCCAGCGTAGCCCCAATATTTTGAACGCGTCATCGTCATCGAATGAAATTGATTCAGACTGTCTATGTGACACGGGTATGTGTTCCAGCAACTCGGGCGAGTTACTAGTCCACTTGACTAGATCAAACCCACCAGCTTTAAACATCTGAATCAACTCCTGCGCAGTCTTGACTGCCCTATCTACCGACGGAGCAGAGAAGCAAGGTCGTCCATATAGACATCCCTTTCGATGACGTCAGCAGCAGTTGGCCACTTTTGTCTTTCGTCTTGTGCCAGTTGGCGTAACGTGCGAAGAGCCAACATTGGGGAAGACCGAAGCCCAAAAGTGACACGCTCAAACTGATAAGTTTCCAATGGATCGGTCGGCGTGAACCGATACAGGATCCTTTGATAACAGCGGTGCGACGGATGCATATATATGCATAAATACATCATTTTAACATCAGCAAAAAAGGCAATGCGATGTATGCGAACATTTAATAAAATGTTAAATATATCAGCCTGCAAGTTGCAGCCCTTATACAAAATATCATTTAGTGACAGCCCTGAATCAGTCGCTGCGCTGCGGTCCAAAACAATGCGAACTTTAGTCGTGGACTTGTCGTCGCGAATGACAGGATGGTGCGGCAGGTAATAACCAGGCAACGTACACTCGTCAGGAGAAGCGCGTGATAAAATACCCTTGTCGAGATAATCAACAACAATATCATTATATTTTTTATGCAAGTCAGGTGATCGTAAAAACTTCTTTTCGAGTGATAAAAATCTTTTCTTCGCGATTATGTAAGAGTTACCTAGGGTTTGCGGGTCATCCTTAAATGGAAGGTGCACTACATAACTACCATCTTTATTTCGTGTAGTAGTTGAAGTATATATTTCTTCGCAGCGCCGTTCGTCGGGGCTTAGAAACAACTGGGAAGGTGGTTCCTCAATAGACCAGAATCTTTCTACAAGTTGGTGCAGCGGGTCACTAGTGAAAGCACAAAAGGTGTGCGCGGAGGAGTGGGGGGAAACAACAGGTGCATTTCCCATAACAATATAACCTAAAGTGGTTTCCAAGGCAGCGGGTAAATTAGTAGCAGCACTAATTTTATTAAATAGGAGAATCTGACAATAAATGTTCACTCCCAGAAGTAGGTCAATAGGACCGGGTTCGGAAAACTCATCATCCGCCATAGGTAGGTTACGTAAGTGATCAAGAGCGCCGATATCGACGCGCGAGTCAGGTAGTTGCGACGTAATACTATCCACTACCATGGGTTGGATGTGGTACTCATGCCCGTCCTCAAAGCGAGAAGTAAACTTGAGTGAGGTGACTCCCAGAATATTCTGGGTAGCCCCTCCTACACCTTGGACTTTAGAATAGCGATTTTGCGTGGAAATAGGAAGCGATAGACGCTTGCTACATGCAGCGGAAATATACTCACTCTGAGAGCCAGGATCGACTAGACATCTCAGAAAGTGAGGGCGGTTTAAGTTATCATAAACTTTTATTTTAGCGGTTGCCAATAACGCAGTTGTTATTGTGTGCGAATCGTGATCATATGACACAGTACACAGCGATGTGTTACTGTTCGGATCAATAGCGGGAGCGGGTGAATAAGAGTCGACCCTATGCGCATGGGGCGCAAGGTCCTTGGCGGGAGCGCGAGTATAGGACTCGGAGCGAGTTTCATGCCCAGACGCAGTGTGACGTCTGTCATGAGAGGTAGCGGGCGAAATAGCGGGTAAATATTTATTAGCGGAATTGATATTAACATTTTTGTTTATGTTAGCGGGTGAGTTAAAATGGAGTAGCGAATGATGTCTGGCCGAACAATGGGAACAAGTGTTCCTGGAAATACAATCACTTGTTTTATGCTTCACGCTTAGACAGTTATTGCAAAATGAATTAGTTTTTATGAATCTGTATTTATCAAAAGGCGACATTTTCATAAAAGAAGGACAGCGGTATAAATGATCGTGTTTATCGCGATGGCACAAACCACATAAGTTTTCATCACTTGCACCACACGCCCGGTCAGTGTTTACAAATGACTTGGTCTGACTTTTCCTGTCACTAGGTGCAGGGATGTGTGTGTTGCGAGTTTTGTTCTGCGCTTGTGGCAGCACGGTGGGGCCAGCCGTTCTTGACAAAACTTTGCTTTGTTCCTTTACAAATTCAACAAGGTTTGAATAGCTAGGAATTTTATCTTTGCGGTATGTGATTTCGAATAACTTTACAGTCTCGGAATCAAGTCGCTGGAGTGCGAGATGAAGCATAATAAAATCTGATAAGTCGCCGAGGCTCAGTTGCCTAAGGGCTTCTACAGACGTGTCGAAAGTATTTAAAAATGATTCGAGGCCATTAGCGGTGTTAGCGGATAGCGGTTTAAAACTCAACAACTGATTAAGATAAGAGCTAGCGAGTAATCTGGGGTCGTCATATTTTTGCACTAGAGCCTCCCAAATAATGGGGTAATTCTCTGCGGTAGCGGGTAAGCGGGAGCAAATGGAGGCTGCGGTACCAGTCAGTTTACCTACCAAATAGTACACCTTATCACTATTCAATAACGATTTATTTTCGTGAATAGTGTTTTTGAACTGTTGGTAAAATAGCGGCCATGTACGAACATCGTCGTTAAATGACATTAATTCAATCGGAGGAAGTTTAGGTTTAGATTTTTCTAATTGCGGGGGCGATTCAGACTGTTTACTAGGAGTAGCCTGAGCTGCGATAACCTCCTTAGTCAAACAGTACATGATATCAAAGTTAGTCCATTCTTGGGGCTTAATGACGTGCTTAGGATTAATCTTTAGCGAAATAACGTTATAAGAATCTAATACCTTTTCGAAGTCTTTGAACAATTGATCGATATTAAACGCGCTACGTATTAACGACTTTATAGTGGTAGAACCTGTATCCACCTTTTTAGCGGTATCGTAAATGCCTTGCATGCGTGCAAATAACATTTCGCGCTTAGACTCGAGCAAGACTTGCTGAAGTTTGTCCTCATTATAACTTTCCTCAAACACTGGAGAACCTTCCTTTCCCTTATCTGTCATGTTTACGTGCGAATATTGCGTAACGGGAAATAATAAAGTGGGTGCGGAGTAAATAAATTACAAATAAAAATAGATCGACACAGATTAGCGAATAGTAGTTGTGAGATTTGCGGTTGAATAGAACCTACAACGTTATCTGTATGACACAGTTTGTGCAACAGTTAGTATGGCGTGCGGCTGAGCGGAGATTACCTACGTAGCGAGTCGAGCGAGCGGGCGGTGGCGATGGCGGGCGGAGAACGGACAACAGACCGACTCAGGCGTCGTAATAACAACAAATAGCGGGTACTTCTATATAAAATTATGCGATCGAATACTTCGATAATTTGACTCGTACTGTAAGATAATTAATTAGCGGTGCGGTTTAGAAAGATGCGTAAGTATGGAACGTGTGATAGCGGTATGCGAATATAATAATTTATAATTAGGTAAGCGATTGCGAAAATACGTATATTTTAAGAATGAGATTTCTTTTGGCGGTAGTGATATGAATTTAAATAGACAGAAAAATCCGGAATAATGCGGCTCGAAGGAACTTATGGTGGGAAATTCTACGAAATGGTTCGACTTTCTTTTCTTCACCACAGAGGGTGTAAAGCTAAGTTTACGGGGGGGTTTCACATCGGTAGCAAAACTGGGTTGAATTGAAGTGGACTGTATGGTGCGAATTAGAAGTCTGTTCTAATGCCTAGACAGTAGATATTCCTACACAAATCTGATAGCACTTGTAACGATCTTCTAATGGGAAGGAGATCGGACTGCTGCTAGAGGATAAAACACAGGAGTACAGTACAGCAGTTCTAAGGAATGGAAGCATTCACGTACCTGATGAATCCAGAATCAGCGGCCTTTGGGTCTCCTTGTCTCCGTGCCTAGGTCTTAACGAAGAACCTAGCACCTCGTGGCGAGTAGATACTCGCACACGCAAACGTCTTTCGTATCTTCACAATATCTCAACAATTGAGTTCACAGAGTTCACACACAATAGCGAAAAACACCAAAAATTGGCAATAACCAAGTAATTAGGAATAATTAGAGCACACGCGCACGTTGTAGTTAGCGGTGAAAAATCTCCATTTTGTAACTGATTGGCGGGTGGAGTCGAGCGGGCTTCGTCTAAGCCCGGCGATACTCGGCCGTCAGAGTGGGACGGCTATATATGCGCGTGCATGCGGAAAGGAGTAAGGGATAGGAAATAGACCGTTACAAGTGCATTTATAATAAATCAAATCATAACGATTGGATGAATATCCACCATTTGTTTTTACATATTTTGTTACCAATGTAAACTGTTCAACCTTTAAACAATTTTTTGTAATTCATACTGATATTTAATTAGTGAACCCCAAAAGGTTATAATTAACAAATATTTGTATTTCAGACCGAGCAAACGCTCACGAAGCTACTAGAAACAATAAAGCCTTCGTTGGAGAGCGCCCAAGCGGAAGCAAACGCCCACAGTGATGAGCTATGAGCCGTAAGCTAATAGCTAGAGAAGTTACGATGAGCTATGAGTCGTAAGTTAATAGCTAGAGAAGTTACGATGAGCTATGAGTCGTAAGTTAAAAGCTAGAGAAGTTACGATGAGCTATGAGTCGTAAGCTAATAGCTAGAAGATTTACGATGAGCTATGAACCGTAAATGGATAGCTAGAGGATCTACGACGAGCTATAAACCGTAAATTGATAGCTAGAGACGTTACGATGAGCTATGAGGCATAAGTTAATAGCTAGAGGATTTACGATGAGCTATGCCCGTAAGTTAATAGCTGAAGGAACTTGCATTTGAATACTTTGTCGTTTACTATAGCTCAGTGGTTGCTCAAGGTCGTCAGTTCGAATCCTGAAGTGAGTTTCGGTGAAACAAAAAATGCAGCCGTGACGCTGTAAAGGTAGGTAGAGACCAATAGCATAATAGAATTAGCCAGTTAGAAAAATAAAATAACATTTATTTGTGGTGCTCGTGCAAAGAATCTGCCACGTACTGTTTTGGCAGCATTGACTAGAAATCCAGATAACCAACGATATAACTTCCCCTCGTACGAAAATTAGTAGTTTACTTCAACTGCTAATCCTACGAGAGGAAGCGGGACACCCAATGTGTCCTTTGTTCCATCCCGCTCTGTCCTTTGTAATTTCGTATGACTGTCTAGTTTTGTTACCTCGCCCCCTGCCCCCGTAGGTGAGCCGTGTTTGTACGAGAAATTATGTTCACGAGCTATCGACGGGCTTTATAATCTTCGTTTGGCAGCTTTACTTGAGTCGTTTCTTAACCTACCCGACAAATATACGCAATGTGATAAACACTTTCTCGTGAGTGACCGTGACAAGGTAACACCTAAGTGTGTCTCACTCTAACAGCGACGTTTTCTCGCGGTGCGCGAGGTGTATTGAATCTAAACGATGACGAAACATGATAGCAACCGTAAAAAACACATTAGTATGGATTTGACAGTTTCAATTATGCAAATTATATGCATAGTCACTATCACTATTGAAAATCATCTGAAATGACTTGAAATGAAATACGGTTCAGTAATAAGCGCATAATTTGAGATCGTCTGGACCGTAGCTTTTTTTTAATGTTCGCAAAAGTCCTATTTAGATATTTACTTATGAAACGAAAAATTGGATAAGATTCTCGGAAAAAACTGCAAATCGGGAAAATCTGAACGTAATTTTTTTCTATTGGAAATTGATTATGGACAGTTCAAATCCAGATATCGGGCCAACCAGTAAATTAAAAAAGAAAATTTCGGCTGTTGCATTACAGTATCAAAGTTACGGGATCTCCCAAATGACTAGTTACGAACCCCGCTGTAAAAAAAATTTAGATTTTTTTTACCGTTGTCAGGAACAAGACATTTTTTAAGCATAATGGCAAAACAAAATTAAACAAAATATTCAAATGCAAATTAATTGATATTTAAATAGATATTTATCTATCTGATATGAGGTTTTCACGAGAGTATTTATAATGTTGTTTGTAAATATGATGTTTATAGAATCCACTATTTACTCTTCGGCACTATAACAAGACGACCAATCGATATTTACAAATTGATAATGTATTTGTATCGAAACAAGGATCAGACCCTGTTTATTTGCAACCCAAATGTTTAAAAAATGCACTTTCGTAAAGTATTGTTTTATTGAGCTATTTTTTTGCGCATACTTTATCTTTGTTTATGAATATTACAATAGATTTTAGATATAAAGTCACATGAAACTGCACTTATTTTTTCCAAAATGTCATAATCAGATTTACACAATATCAGTAAATGAAAACCTCACAGATACCCCACTGTGATAAAATAACAAAATAATTTTATTATTATTCCTATACTTACATAGTGAATGTAACTTTATGACGTCGTCGCTTAGCGTTTCGTTGCCCTTTCCAGTAATGTTTAGTTGGTATTTCCTTTAGTATTAGTCTGATCATTTTATTTTGGCCCGCTAAGTTCGGACGACAAGCCTTATAGCACAATGGCTTTTCTAATGCTGGGGGTCTAGCAAAAATGCCAAACACTAACGCTAACGCCTCACCCTAACTCCAAAATGTATTGAAATGACATTCGCTCCGGAAAAGTTAGCTATTTCCGAAATGTCATTTCAGTACATTTTGGAGTTAGCGTTTGACGTTAGCGTTAGCGGTTGGATCTTTGCTAGACCCCCTGTACTATGTAAACGTATGTAAGTATGGCGATACTCTTCATTTAAAGGGGAAGTGAAAAAGACAGGTTTAATTACTGCAATCATATTTGCACAACTTGCCTATTCCTAGTAATAAGGGCTAATAGGCTATTCGCCCAAGACAAAAGTAGAATAAATTTTATTCGAAGTACAACTTTCCGAGGTCAAGTGAGTTACACGAGTATAACCCTTATACCATCAATTTTGAAATAATAAGATGTTTATTCCTTGGACACAATCGAAATGGCGTCTTTTTGATTGTCATTTTATATTTCAATCGACTTGTCAAGTATCCAGTAACTTTAAACTTGGAATAAAGTTTATTCTACTTTGGTAAAATCGCACATTCTCATCTGAGTTACCATAAACTATGTCCGGGTCCAAATAAGACTTTCAGACTAAACAGATTATTACATCACTAATGCTTTATTTACGTTGAAACGTACTTAGTACTTCGTTATACATTTATTTTAGTATTTTACTAATGAAGTAAACTTTCGCTTTGGAATCCAAGTAATAGATATTGTATTATACTTGATGGATTAGAAAGAGACCAATAAAGGCAATTTCGCAGTTATCGCTCATTATCCTAAGAAATATGTTATTTTTGCTAATGAAATGTCACCTATTTTGGTGTAAAACATATTTTGGGTTATAATTTTTGATTCGGCGTTAGTGCATTAATATTTATGTATAAAATTTGCAGCAATTACCAAAAAGAAAGTTTAGCCTCTTGCACCTTGGTATAAGGTTCCATTATTATTGCATTTTCGCTTGTAATGCTTTATGTGTGTTACTTATGTAATGTAGGCGACCGCCAAATGTTGTATTTTAATAATAAATAATTATATTATAATAACAGTGTGTTCGCAGAATATATGATACACTGGAGAATGTTTCTCATTAAAACTGGATGTACTTTTTAGGGTTCCGTACCCAGAGGGTAAAGCGAACCCTATTACTAAAGCTCCGCTTCTGTCTGTCACCAGGCTGTATCTCATAAACCGTGATAGTTAGACAGTTGAAATTTTCACAGATGATGTATTTCTCTGCCGCTATAACAACAAATACTAAAAAACAGAATAAAATTAAGTATTTTGGGGGCTCCCATACAACATACGTGATTTTTTTGCTCGTTTTTATAGGTAAGTTCGGAGCCCTTCGTGCGTGGGGCCGATTCGCACTGGGCCGTTTATTTTTCTCTTTTGGAGTGTATCATATTTTGTAACGGACACTGCAGCTGTCAAGGGGTCTCTCGATGTAATAGTTTATGTCTACAAGTTCGAGCTAATTTTCCTTAAGATTTTGTAAAAAAATGTTTAATTAATATAATTATGTACGTATTATTATGGTGTTGTTGATACATTATATTAAAGAGTATTATATAAGATAAATGAATTTAAATAAAATTAAATGTATTGTATTTCGGATAATAATGTATAATAGTAATATAATTATTGTAGGAAAGGTGTAGAAGTGTGATCTCTTTGCGTACACATTCAGTTTTTGGTGCTTTAGTTTTTTAGAAAGTTATGTTAACTTTATTTTAATCATGTTTTTTTAATTGTATGTGTGTTGATGTGTCAATTACTAAAGAATGTTGAACGTGGTCATTGTATATTTTTAATGAGGTATTCAGATTTTTTTAATATTTTATTTGATAGAATGTATGTAAAGCCTGACCAAATATAGGATTTCTAATTTTCTACAGATGCACTGATGTTATAAAAAAATAACTCTTAGAAATTACTTTTCTCAATGAAAATGCAATCAGCTCTTATATCTGATTATTTGGCGTGTGCAATAAAGTGTTTATCTATCTATCTTATATCATTGTTCATGCTTACTCTGTATTCCAATAAATAAAGCGTGTCAGTGTTCCCATTCTGCCCACGATTGTGAAACCACTGGGAAAAAATTGACATGGGAAATTTTTATTTTGCGTTGTTCCCAACTTCCTACTGGTACACCCGATTAGTTTAACGGTTGAACTACTGCGTATAATTTTTTGTAATATGTACTAACTAGAAATTTGCAACTACTTCGCTATTTTGATTTCTGTAGCCTGATAAAGACGGCTAATTAATTAGAGACGTGTCGGTGCAGTTTACATGCATAAATCCTTGATGCAGCGCGCCGACGTTCCACTGGTTAAACGATCGGTGTAGTATGGAGATGCACTGGTCCCGTCTCGAATCCATTTGCAAAACTAATTATTTGTGAGCAACTATAGAGCACATATTCTTAAAAAATTCATCATCCTTTTACATAGGCAGTTTTCATAGAACAATATTTTGAGATTAGAGGATCAATTATTTTGGTCGGGTTTTGCTATTATCTAAAAATACGTATTCATAAGAATATATGTATAAGCAAATCCAATCCATTCCAGAATGTATGTAATTGTATTATTGATCTGAAGAGATATTCTAAACAAAATAATAGGTAGCTATAGTGAGATGCTGCTGGACAGAGTTATATCCTAGATTCCTATTAGATGATAATTTATAGGGTGCCAAGCACTTAGCACAGACATACTATGGGTGTATTCCAGTACACGCTAAGAATGCCAAGAATGCCAAAAACCATCACATTAAAACTGTCAAAGACTCCCACAGCGATCACTTTTATTGCTAGTGGAACGAATTTTGTGATCGAAAATAACGAAAATGGCAAAAATAACGCGAACTAGAACGCACATAAATAATGTCTGCGGTGCCAAGCCAACTCCCAAAATGTTACAATTTATATGTATACTTATGTATAATTTTTTTTACGAATTCTAGTTCCTTGATTGATTTCAAGAACTCCCATGCATTATGTATGTAATAGCACAGAATATGAATATACTACGTGTTTGTCCCCATATGTACATTTTATAATGAAGTTACCTTACCCTGCCTGTAATTATGTTCAAGGACAATGCACAAATAGATACAAATAAAGATGCAATATGATAAGTTAGACAATTCTATTCTCAGTATTGAATAAAATATTTTAATGAATTACTTTGTTTTATTTATTCTAATTATGATTAGTATTTAGGCGTAGGTGAAATAAATTCAGCTAGAACACATCCAACAATTAATAATCATACCTTATCCCAGATAATATAATACCTACAGTACAGATGCCTTATTTTATTTCGGCATAACGCAAGATTATTAAGCAACATTTATTGCTTGTTGGCGAATTATTACGCTAAATGAATACACTGGACACTAACTTTCTAGACACGATTGCTACATTTTTTTCAGTTCGGGCTATTTTTCGTTAGTACCTGATGGGACCCCATGTACTTTATAAAATAAATACTACAATAAGAGTGGAACGAACTCCCGGCATCAGCTTCACCTGCTCTTCAAGTTGCGTCAACAACTGGTGAAAGAAAGGGAACTCGTCCACAAAGGGTTCCCTTTCTTCCGCGCCGGTGGCTGAAGCTGGTCTTCCCTAGACATCTCATCATCTGTTGACCCGAAGACGTTCACTGCTGAACATAGGGTCTCCGCCAGAGAGCAGCTGCTCGCCTCCTGCATTTATCGGCTCCCCGCGATTTTAACCAGATCTTCAGTCCACCTAGTAGGCCGACGCTGCATCTTCAGGTTCATTGCCGCCACTCGAGAACCTTTCCCCACCCACTGTCATTTCAACTTGCTCATTTTAAGTTTTTTTATCATCGATAGGCTAACATTTGACCAAGGTCTCACCTGATGGTAAGTGATGACGCGTCCGACGATGGAGTATGGTTGCCTAGAAGATATCGTCAATTTAGTCTCATCTTCAGTTTTCAGTCATCAGATGACAGATAGGCATAAGGCCCTCAAGAATAATAAAGAAAATGCAAAGTAAAATAAATAACTAATAAAAACTTTTGGGTAAAGGTAAGAAATTATACAAAGTGATTGTTGTAAAATATTTTATATTTATTGCTTTTAAAGTTCAGTACTTACCATTGGTTCCTGAAGAATGTCAGCTTTCTTGTTGATTTGGGGAAAAAGTGAAACAATGAGTTCAAACAATCACATCATTCATTCTCTCAAAAAAAAAACATATCGCCCTAAAAGGGGTTGGTTTTGTACCACAAACATGTTCATATTGATATAACCGGCAAACATTTAGTCAAATACAGCCCACACGATATTTAGTGTTGTTCCTTTTCTCCGCGCCAGCTGTCCCACCACCAGTGGGGAGAAAAGGGAAAATAAAAATACGCTACTCTTGACCCCACACCTTAAAATGCATATCATCAGCCGGAAGACGCCTACCTGTTGAACATACACCTCCCGCATGGAGAGCCACTTACTATGCATCTACGGAACAACCCCTCTCTGACGGCCCCTCATGCGGTTTTGACCAGGTTGTTTGGACCATTTAGCGATACGTACGCCTACAACTGCCTATAACTTTTACTTACCATTTCGGTCAATGCAGGCGCGCATAAAGCAGTCAGACCGCGGTGGCTAGCCATGCCAGTTTTCGCAGACAGAAGACGAACACAATATTCAAACGTGACATTGGCGTTGGTATACCGATGCGGCAGAATGAGCGTTACCGGGTTTGTTTGCGAAAACCTTTACTTACGCGCGCAAAATCGACCACCGCGATCTCACTGCCAAATGCGCGCCATACAAACACCTAGAATAAGAAAGAACGATTAGGAATATCAGAATATGAAAATCTCCTGGCAAAAGAGTCAAATAAAACGAGGCACGGATACTCTGACACTGTGTCAAGATTTATTCAAATCCATCATACACAGCAGTCGGAGTGTTGGTCCTTAGGTCTAGGTATTTAGGTAGTCTATTTGTCGTCGTCCTTGAAGACCATGGTGCTGTGGCACTTGCCGCAGTAGTGGCGGTCTTCCATCACGGCCATGAACACGCCGGCGCCGCATTGCTCGCCGGTGCACTCGCGCCTCAGTCGGTGGATCTTGCCGTTCTCATCCACCTAAAGAACACAGTTTGATACTTGAGGTATTGGTACTACTTGGGACAGTGAGATAAGGAGCAAAAAGAGGTGGTCACGTGCTAAAATACTATTATGCGTATTACTTCGTCATATTATTATGCGTGTTTGCATAACAGATACGTTTGAATGCAGAACATTTGGGTACTTGACTGAAGGGGTAAATTACACAATCTACAAACCGAAAATAATTTTGCGTCATTACTCATTATCTGAGGAACTTACTACTATGCAAATGGTACAATTAGAAACCTATAGGATTATGTTCACAAAAATTCACTAAAATGTGTCAGTCTCTTCGCAGCTGCAAAAGGCTTTAATCAATAAACAAGACATGCATCAGATATGTAATTGATTTTTTACACGCCAAAGTCATAACTAAACCCGAAAAAAAAACATCGCGCAACACCGATGTTTATCAAAACATCTGTATGTTAATGAGTCAGGCTGCATGCACCAACTTGCTTCCACTTCACAACCACTCCATCAACAACCTGAGTCACGCGGCCAAACAAACGACTTGAGCTGTCTGTTGTAAAATGGACACAGATTTCTTTGAAAGGCCTGCCTTTTTTTCTCGCGTGGGAGTTCACTTGGCATTTTCCTTGTGAAGGTGCAACTTGT
Organism: Ennomos erosarius; assembly: GCA_963580505.1. Taxonomy (NCBI): domain Eukaryota; kingdom Metazoa; phylum Arthropoda; class Insecta; order Lepidoptera; family Geometridae; genus Ennomos; species Ennomos erosarius. The sequence goes on along the minus strand of OY756991.1, from coordinate 638,419 downwards.
AGGAACGTGTTCACGGTCTGCAAGTCTTCGGAATTCAAGGAATGCAGTGGCGCTTGTTTATTTGTTATGTCATGATAAAATGCGGAATACTGAACAGGTTTAATCTTGGGCTCAAGTTGGAACATTTGAGATGCGAATGGGATAATTAATACCTACACCTGCGCATGCGTTTTTAATGGACTTTGCAAAAAAATACAAATAAAAAAAGGTGAAAATCGAAATGATTGTGAAATGGAATCTTATCAGACCTTTCAGGATGTCTTGCTGCATCATATAATACTTAGGGCAGTTCATGTACTAAGTGGTTCATAGTAAGTGGCACCTGTGCTGTACCAGATCGTGTATTTTTTAAATTTTATCATCATATTGCAAACTTTCCTTCATTTAGGTAGTAAATTAAAACCAAAAAAACTAACATTGTAGATTGGCATGCTACTAACAACCAAGGGACAAACATACATAAAAATTAGAAGTTATATGTCAGTTTTCCTTACCTTGTAGAATCTCAGTACAGCTAGCTTGACCTTCTTCTTCTTGTGCTTGATCTTCTTGGGGGTGGAGTAATTCTTCTTCTTGCGTTTCTTGGCGCCACCACGCAGCCTCAACACCAGGTGGAGCGTGGACTCCTTCTGGATGTTGTAGTCTGAGAGAGTGCGCCCATCTTCCAATTGCTTGCCAGCGAAGATCAATCTGGGGCAAGATGTAAAATTTAAGTGACAGATTAACACTTTGGGCTAATCAATTGTCAACAGATTTGTTTGTATTTTACACAGATTAGAGAAAAAAAATCTACTATAGTATTTTATATTGTTTTGGTTCCTAATAAAGATTATTATTTCATTTATAGGGTTGAATTTGATTTTGTAAATAGAATCTGAAATCAGAGACAATACCCATATTCATAGTAATCATAAACTCGAAACTATAGGCAACTTGTCTGTCTCTCAGTCTGTTACCTTTTCGACTAATTGGCTTAACAGATCTTGACATAATTTGGTTGATAGTTTAAACCCTGGGGAAGGACATAATATAGGATACTTTTGTGTGTAGTATATATAAATGAAAAGTTGCAAAATAACTTGAGAATTGCAATATAAATAAAATAAAATAAAGTAGTAAAGGCAAAATCAGGATGTCATGTCTTACCTCTGCTGATCCGGAGGGATACCCTCCTTGTCTTGGATCTTGGCTTTCACATTCTCGATGGTATCGGAGGGCTCGACCTCAAGAGTGATGGTCTTACCCGTGAGGGTTTTGACGAAAATCTGCATCTTGGCTTACCTAGAATGAGAATATAAACACAACATTACATATTAATTTGATATGAAACAGAAATACTTTTTCTACTAAGTACTATTTCTGTATTTGTGCTGCGCTGTGCCTGACAGTCTCCATAAACGATTTACTTACTACCTATACAGGATGTATTTTAATTCATTAGCATAAATTAAGCCCACAATAGTACATCATTTATAGATGATTATTAAAGAGTAAAGAGTGTAAATGAAAATATTTTAATGAAAATTATGAAGATTGCCGCAGCACCTAACGCAGATGGCACGGATGATTTTGATACATTTAAACGTTTTTATACCTTGTATGTACTAATTAAAATTAGTACTTCATTATTTTAATGAAATTTTGCATTTAGCATTTGATTACATTATTGCATTTTTTGGAATTATTATTATTAAAAAACCAATATGTTAGAATTCAAAAAATTTGGTCCACACGTGACCGGTATCAGGAGTAGGTACCTAGTTTCAAAAGATGCTAATGAATTCAATTACACCTAGTAGATACCAGAAGGTAGAGATCTCTATTTAAGCAATAATCTGAAGCTAATACCTAAACCGGTATTTAAGAAACATTAAATATAATATAGAGTGGAATAGATAAATCAATAATAACAAGTAACTATGCTCAAGATTTACTTGCTCCATCAAACAATAAACTTTTATTGTATTCTATGTACGTATTTACAAACCAAAAAGTTTATAAGTATTGTATCAGTTATCTGGTTCCCATAGTACAAAGCTATGCTTAGTTTGGGGCTAGATAGCGCTGTGTGAAATGTCCATACATATTTATTTATTTAAAAACATGTTGGTACCTACACACACGGTACATTTTATATATTAACGTAGATGATTTACTTAAAATTACACGCTTGAGGCTACGTTTGTGCGTAGGCCTACTAATCACCTAAATATTATTTCAGTCTATTTATTAAATATTTTTTTTTTCAAATTTCAATATCATACATAACTCGTAAGAGGTACATTTTGTACAACTAACTAACTCAGACCAGCATAGTAAGATTATTTAGTCTAAGCAAGTTTCACAATAAAATGTAATCAGTTAATACTATGACTGTGACTTGATGAGTCAAGTGCATGTCTCCACTGGACACATTGCTGGGTTTATAAGGTTTGAAGAATGAACTACATCAACAGTTTGTAATCACAAAGTTTAGAGACACTGATGTTCCAGGCTTCATACAGAACTCCATGGGGCTTCCTAAACCATGAGTAAGTAAAACAAAGTTATACAGTAGGAGAGTTTATTTAGAAGATGATCACACAAATATTAAACTAAAAGTACAGAGTTGATACACCCATCATTCTCAGGGTTGTTGGTCACCTGAGCATATTTACCCCACACAACCTTGCCTGTCTGTGTGACCAAACCAAGCTCAGAAATATTAACTTCTATCACAGTACCCTTTGTAATCACCCCTAGACTAGTGTACATCTGAGAACTAGGGTTCTTCTTGACACCAATAATTGGCAAGCAGAATGTAGCCTTCAGTTCAGGATGTGTAACATGAGCCTTTTTGAATCGTAAAGCCATTGGCCTGATGAACCTCTCAAACTTTGGAGGTTTACGAGTGAAGTTTTCTCCTACAAATGTGACTTTAGTCACCATACGTTTCCATGCCTTTCGCTTGGTCTTGCCAGACTTTAACACTTTGAATACTTCCGCATCAGCCTGGGCACGCACTTTAGGTATTGGAACATCCCATTTACCAGCTTTTTCTTTGCGCTTTTGTTTAATCATGTTAGATAGAACTTTAGCTCGAGACTGGACATCTCTGTCAAGCAGATACACAGGCAGAGCGCCCTCAGCAACTTTCTCTGTGTTTTGTTTAACATTTCTCTCTTCATGAGCTTTTATCTTCTTTTTCATTTGAATTTTTTCATTACGGCGCTCTTTATTGTATATCTTAGCTTTGATGCCGCGAAGCTTGCGCGCTTTCTCAGCGCGCTTGTGAGGCTCACGCGCTTCGCGTTTTCGTTTGCGTTCCTCATAATCAAGCCTTCTACCATAAAGCTTACGATGGCGTTCAATGTATTCGTTCTGCGGCATTGTGGTTGCTTTATCGGCAACTACAACAAAATTGACACTTTATCAAACTGTTTCACGTTTGACACATAACCTCTTATCACTATCACAAGGTTTATTTTTTATCCAGGACTATGTTCAAGTCGTAAACTTTACAGTATTTGTAAGACTGTTTCTGGATCCTCTTGAAAATAAGCTTTCTTCAGATTCTTCACGACACAGTTGAAACTTAGATATTCAGAACTTCCACGTGCTTGGTTTAATCACTAAATTTTCACGATTCCGCGTAATAACAGTAGTATGATATTTAAAAGTGTTTCAAGCATACAATGGGACAGTAAAATAATAACTTTTCAAGATATCGCGCAGTAATTTGTAAATTATTTCATAAAATTAACAAACTCACCTTACACCGACACCATGCCACATGGAAAAGGAAACAGCAAGAGCGGGGTTACCAGCCGTAAAAAATGTTAAGGCAGATTCTACACTATACAAATAAACTAGTCCGATTGTCTATGCTATTGCTATGCTACTACTATTATATACAAGGGGGAGTGCGATTCAACCTCAATGGCGGCTGTTAAGTCGGCGTGAAACGCGAAACTAAGTGCCTGGGAAGAAGTAAGTAAGCGGTGTGCGCAGTGTGCGGGGGGCTTTACAGTCATCATTATAAAATAATAAATAAATAATAAATATGTGTGGACATTTTCACACAGCGCCATCTAGGCCCAAACTAAGCATAGCTTGTACTATGGGAACCAGATAACTGATACAATACTTATATATACTTTTATTGTTTGTAAATACACATACATAGAATACAGTATAACACCCAGATGCAGAACAAACATCTGTGTTCATCACACAAATGTTTGTCCTGGGTAGGAATCGAACCCACAGCTCTCAGTTCAGAAGGCAGGGATACTACCAACTGAGCTATCGGGCCCGTCAATTGAGTAGGTTTCACACTCTACGCGTACGCACGGCATGGCAGGCGGGTGTAGTAACTACCGACCGTTCACCGTAAGTTGTCCCCGTGTCGTCAATCATCATCCATCAAAAGTTCCCCACAATAATTAAAACACTTCAAGATATTTTTTTACGTTTACATACAAAATATTTATGATTTTTATAGCAGATCTAAGACATGGAACCCACTTGTCACGGTATAGCTTAAGTAAAACATATCCCGGCTCGAGGGATAGATGGATGCGGATTCAATCCCCGCTCGTGATTCTAATTTTTCCTTTACAAATTAAACTACAAGGTGACCTTGAATTGGTATGTTATTCCAAAATGGGGGGGACTGGGACCATGATACCCTACAAGTTGTGAGAGCCTTACTTAAAACTGGGTGTTTCCAAACATCCATGGTAAAAATATAAATCCACTTGCAAAATTCCACATGCGATCGCTACGAGAGTTAACAAGATACTATAAATTCATTTCTAAACACAGGTCGTTAAACTCATTTATGTGCACTCAGTCAAGGACGAAGTTCAACCACCTAGCTGCACGAAAGCTATTTTCGAACGTAAACTTTACATGGCATTTCTTCAATGAAAAATTATTAATTTAGTAAAGTCGTAGAAGAAACATTATCTACCTTGGGGTGTAGATTTACTCCCTTTCGGGATAACATACCAATTCAAGATAACCTTGTATATACAAAATAGTTTATAATATGCCATACCATGCCATAACAGTTAAAATAAATTTTGTATTCAACATAGGGCCTCTTGGTGTTAGCTTTGGCCATACCAATGCCTCCCAAATGTCCGGGCTAGACACCAGAGTTGTCGCGCGATGCACGAGTCACCGACGTCAATATTGGTAAATGTCACTGTCAGTTAAATGTCAATCTATATTTACACTATGGCAACATGGCTTGAGTTGTCTGAGGAGCTTGGTTTTTTTACTTTTTCCGTGGACGGTGGGTAGTCGGTAGACACTTAGACAGAGTACCTTTTTATGAACCGAAAAAAAAAGGTACTCTGTCTACCGACTACCCACCGTCCACGGAAAAAGTCAAAAAACCAAGCTCCTCAGACAACTCAAGCCATGTTGCCATAGTGTCAATATAGATTGACATTTACCAATATTGACGTCGGTGACTCGCGCATCGCGCGACTAGAGTCTTTAAGAAATTAATTTTAGTATACAATACAGTCCAATTAATGTTTTTTTGTAGCAGGTAGTAGTGATGGCAATTAATGCTATTTTGCGTAAATTTCATAAACATGCTAAAACACGAGTCTTAGGAATGAAATGGAAATGAGAAATGAAATTAAAATTGAAATGAAAATGGAAATGAAAAAATGAAATGAAAAATTATATAAAAAATTAAATGAAATATGAAATGAAACTTTATTTTTAAAATTAGATTCAAAATGAACTAAATTAATTGAAATGAAATTTCATATTTCACAGAATTTGGCAACTACATTTCATTTGCGAAATGCTAATTGAGTTTTCACATGCTAAAAATTAATGCGACTGCTAATTAATCCATCACTACTAGGTAGTGTAGACTGTAGCTAGTAGTTAGCAGTTATCTAGTTAGTTTCAATAATAAAAGCACTTTATACAAGATGACTGAATTGGAATGTTATCCCGAAATGGGGGGACTGGGACCATGATACTCTACAAGTTGTGAGAGCCTTACTTGAAGCTGGGTGTTTCCAAACCTCCATGGTAAAAAATAAATCCACTCGCAAAATTGCACGTGCGATTGCTACGCGAGTTAACAAGATACCATAAATTTATGAATTACACAAACACAACACAAACACAGGTCGTTAAACTCATTTACGTGCACTCGGTCAAGGCCGAAATTCAACCACCCAGCTGCGCTAAGGCTATTTCGAACTTAAACTTTACGTGGCATTTCTTCAATGAAAAACTATTCATTTAGTAAAGTCGTAGAAGAATCATTATCTACCTTGGGGTTCAGATTTACCCCCTTTCGGGATAACATTTCAATTCAAGGTCACATTGTATACATATCTGTTGAAAAAATCAAAGTTAGCTCATTCAAAGCTTTTGCTTGGTCGTTATGTCACGATCTTGGATCGTATTAAAATAGAGAAAAAAAAATTATAACGCTACGCTGCGCGCTGTGAAATGGGAAGATGTACACGGGGTTTTATAAAGCAGACAATATATTTACTGGCAACATAATAAAACACGTAGTGCGATGTAAGTATGTTTTCACTGGGTATTTCGTTTTTGAAATACTTTGTGAATGGCGTAGTTTCTGACGTTTAACATACTTATCTCCCATTGGTGTAAAATTTTGCTTCTGTAGATCTTGATTGGAGGATAATTTATTATACTAATATAATAAATAACGATTAAAGGGAAACATACAAAACTAAAATTGTCAATGGGTGTTGTGTTGAGTGACGGGACGGGTGAGCCGTGAGTGGAGCGGTGTAGGACAGGACGATTATTTGATCCCAATTTTTCGTTTTCATCGTTCTAATCATAACCAAAAGCGAAAATTCGGCATATTGTTCGGTTCGGGGCTTTGAATATGAACGCAACTGCAATCTCTCTTAACACATCAGGTATGTTCGTTGTTTTTGTAAAGTGTGAGACTCAGTGTTTATGCTATTGGTTAACCAAGGAGAGGATGTATTTCTATCTTCTACAGTACATATTTAATACACCTAACGTACCTACTTACCATCACGTCACGTAGTAAAGGCGTATGCGTATTGTACGGCCTGGAAACTAGATGTTTGAAGGCCACCAACAACCAAGATCTCAATCAAAAAATTATCAATGGTGTTTATGTCAGCAGGTCAGGGGTTAAGTGAAAGGGTAGAATTTAAACATTCAGAATGAACATGATTATAACATTACAAAATATCTACAGAATTAGCTTTGAGGCACCTCTATTCATTGTCATATAATATATTGTAAATAGGCGGGAATTTTCAAGTTTACTATGATGAACAATATAAATAACAACATAAACTATGGGTTGTGGGGGCCAGGTGCTTGAAATTGACAGGGACAGACAGACAAGGACAGGGGGAAACCTGCAGGGTCTTTTGGTGGAGGCAACTGGTGATCAGAGAGATGGCTGTCATGGTTTACTTCTACACTTCCATAAATAACATAAATTTCAACTATTCAGCTGTATACAATGCCTATATTGTAATTGTAATTTAATGTGTGATATGTATAATTGATATACCTATCAATTGTGTATAACCGTTCATGTTACAATAAATATAATTAAAATATGAATTTAATCAAATATTAACTTGTTTACCTACAAAAATAGTGGTTAATACTTGTACAAGGTGTTTTTTATTGGAGGGAAATATATCTAATAAAACAATAGGGCTATTTTACAGCAGGCAAGATATTTATAAATTATCCTTGGGAAATAAACTGATACAACGCTGATTTTCAGATCATTCATGGAGCAGGCGCTGTTCTACGGAGACCATCCTCAGCATTCAGGATAGAGAAACAGGTATGGATATTATGTTTTACCGTGACTGCAAGAAGCGTGTTTGTGAATGATAATGGCATTAAATAGTTATAGTACGCATAGGTATATAATCTGTGTTTTATAGGTTTTCGTAAGCATATGCTTATTACTTATAGGTCTGTACACTTTATTATATGTATTTCTTCCTGCATATAAAGTAAAGTAGCAATTTTCCATGATTTATTTTTTATTATAAGTAGCCATATCAATAGTATAATATACTCCAATTTATATTAATTTGTCCACATTTATGTAAGGTATACATATTACATATACTGTACAGTATACCTATGCCTGAATATGTTTAAAAATTTTATTTATGCTGGTGCAATAATTATTAATATTAATAATGTAATAAGTATGCATGTTTTTGTGTATGTTGTATATAATGTTATTTTTTTACTATTATCTACTTCTCATGTGAATAACTTATTCTATTTGATATCTATTTCTTTTTTAAATTATCAGACTTATTATTAATAGTCACTAATAGTCACTGACATGTAGGTTATCATAAAGGTTCTAAAAATAACAGATTAAGAAACTATTTTAATGTATTACTGCTACTGAAAATAACTTCAGAGGCAAAAAGGGGTATCAATAGTGTTTTTGAAAAAAAAAAACTACTTATGATGGGATTCGAACTTGCGCGCTCTATTGGCGCCAATAATATCATAACAATATCACCCCGCCCGTGACTAACATAAGAAATAATAGATAGGGCATTACTCCATTCCAAATAAGAGTGATTCTTATATTCGATTTATGTGATCCTTCCGTTTCCTTTCGGAAAACTATAGATCACAATCTAATACAAAAAGATAAAACAGTAGATACTTTTATATGTGAATGTAGATGACAAACAAAAACACTAGATTCGTGTTTCTGCTTGTACCGCGACCGGTGCATTCTTCAGTACACAAATGTGTCATTCACTTTGCTTCGAGTCAGAACTTAGAGCTCAGTACAAACCTGTACAGACTTGTTTCACACGTCATTTACGTGTGTGTGCGGTTTCATACTTCTCCATTGTTTATCGTTATATAACGTTCTATTTTATCGGTAGGTCATTTAATAATGTCTTGTATGAATTGTTTTTATATATTCATTATTCAGCTATAAAATGAGCAATTTCGTGCGCGTTTTTTTTCGGATTTTCACAGCACTGAGGTCACAAGTCAACGCGAGTTATAGTACTTAGATCTCTACCGCGATTAAGATTAATTCCTTCTAAAATTTTCGGCTTAGCCACCTTATTTTAGAAATTGATTCAGTTTGATGTATTTTCCAATGCTACTAAAAGTTTTTACATATTGTATTATTCGCGTTAAAACTTAAGGGCAATGAATTAATATTTCGAAAGAACGCTTACGAAATCGCGTTATAATGGTAAGTACAGTCAGCAACAAAAGTTTCTGAAGCAAAAAATTTACTTTATTTATTTTTACGTTTTATTTATTTTCTTTGATTACTGGCAAAGCTCTTTGTGGAGTTCTATTCCTGAACTGATTGCCAATGGCCAATGCACTCGTGCAAGGTCAACACTAGCACTGCGTTTCTAAAGCTTGTACTTAAGTTACTCAATACCTTTTCCAGTTGTATCTACTTATGTGACATAAGTTTTAAAAAAAATATGGTATATTATACTACTAATATATTAATAAGAAAATCATTTTTATACTGACCATACCTACTGCTGCGCTATGCTGATAAAAAACAAATAAAAAGTCATTATCTGTGGATGTATTTCATATTTATGTGTGTTATCTTTTGGTAACAAATGAACACAGCACGACCTATTGATATCCAAGCTCTCAAGGATAGGTACTTGTTTATGCAGAATATTTTTTCATAGACATTTCAATAAAAGTACCTAATTTATTCATAAACATAATTTGAAAACCAAACCTGTCATGGATACTTGCTTATATTTATGTAAAAAACACTGGATGTGACAACAAAAAATCAATATGGATGTGTCAATATAATGGGACCCTATGGTGTATGGTACCTATTACCTATTATTCATACTGAATATTGCATAATATACAGTAACTAATTATCTGAGACAGCTGCAAACTCAAAAGGTTTGTTAAAGTGTTGAACTTCTCACTTCAGAAACCACAGAGTAAATAAATGTATGGATGGTAAGAAACTTGCTAAAACTCCAGGAGTTACTAGATGTGTTAATTTATAACATGACTGGCACCCAGCTCTGCCATGAGCTGTCTTCCTTATAGGTACTGTTGACTTGTTGAAACATGTCATGTTATTCTTAGATGTTTATTATTATTTTATTAGTCGTTAGTTCATTACTCATTGACAAAGTCTAATTATTGATTGATTTTGGTCCACACAAATTTTGTGTCTAATATTTTTTAAATTCCCAATAAGGACCTAATTATTCTGAATGTGCAACGATCTACACATTAAATTGTATAGGTAGATACATATTACAGCTGTTTACTAAAATCCTAATATAGAGTTTGCAATTCGCCATTTAAGCATATTATCAAGGTAACTGCTGAGCTGATTTCGACGTAGATAACTAATGTAGACTATGTATGTGTGTGTTAGTATCTATGTACGTCTGTTTATGATAATGTCTGTACCTGTATCTATATCCATAATAAAATAATATTACTAAATGGTTCTCAATGTTCTCATCGAAAAACCAAGCACACTACCAGAATGGTAACTTTAGAAATAGAGGTGATATTAATTTTGTACAATTAAATTATTAATGGGTTATTTTCGTAAGCTTTTTATAGCTAGAATGTGCATATATATGTACCTAATGCATTTCTACCTATACATTATACACTATGCTCTAAAGAATTTTTACATTGTACTGCCAAAGATATATACGTTTAAACTTTTTTGTCTTTTGGGTATAAATAAAATAAACACTTCAACATAGAGTGCAAAATTAGAATTAAACATTTACACAAGAATGCAAATATTATGTCATAGCTTGCATTATGTGTCACCATAATCATGCTGGTCTTTCAATCAAACTATGCATCACACGTGCAATGCAGATTCATATTCTCTTTATGCTTTTTATATGCAACAATATTTCATGCAACAACATAGAAGTACCTTTTCTCTGATAGCAGGAAAACATTGTGAAAGAAAACTGTAAATATCCCATTCACTTCAATTCTAATATAGCATAGAAAATATTAATATTATCTTGATGGCATTGTCAGATGTATGACACACCACCCTGACGGGCTACTCCAGGCTTGGCCAGGGACTTTCCTCAGGTGGACAGAGGAACTCGAAGATGTTGCACTCACTTCGCATCATTAGATATTAATGACACATTAGTATAACTTATGGCTTAGTACTATTAAGGCACGTATATTCGTGCATACTCTATCTCGCTCGTTCTTTGCGACATTTTTGAAGGTGTTAAATGGTAGAATTTACTTACGAAAAATCTATCTGTAGAAAAACCTTAAGAATAACATCGCAAATGTTCAACAAAAAAATCACATTAATCCAAACAAGTTTTCATACATAAAAACAAGACAACGGAATAAATCGTTTGATTATTTTAATATATGAAAACTTTTTTGGATGAATGTGTTGTTTTTGTTGAACATTTATGATGCTATTTCCAAAGTTTTTCAATGGATAGATTTTTTAAAGTAAATTCTAGCATTAAATGTCCCCATGCTGGAGCGAGATAAAGGATGCACGAATATACTGCCCTTAAGTGTTCCGTGGCTTAGATAACATAACAGGTACCGGGGCTGAGGACTTGGTTACTATATTTTTTTAATGAAAAATTTGGCATAAATTTTTCCTCATTAAGCTTTGTTTTGCTACTTCGACACAGCTTTTTGGATCATTTTAAATTAATTGATATTTCCTTCGTATCTCGCTTTCATCTCATTACTGTTACAAATACAGCAATAATAGACATTGTGCACTTTGTGATTTTATCTGCTTTGTAATTATAATAATTTAATTTAATTAGACTTGTAAAAGTGCTGTGAATAGCCTATTTGTAATAAAACACTAGCTTTGACTGTTTGTTATTGTATGTTTTCTTGTCACACATTTATTACGATTCTCAGCATATTTTTATTATATTTTGTTTATATTTCTACACTGTGCAGTAAGTAAGTACAGTTAAAGCTTAGCAAATTAACATTACACCTTAAAACAAAGTGCAAATTACATAATACAATTTAATGAAATCACATTCAAACATTCAGAATTAGATTTTTTATGCGTGATGCACCATATAAAAATATACAATCGGAATATGGGAACTAAGTCGTCAGCCTCGGATGTGCTAATTGAATTTAGTTCAGTGCCTAAACAGATATGCATGTCAGTCAGTACTTGCGAGATTCACAATATTACATTACATACATGACACCATGACCTGAGTACTTAATGTAATAATTCTGCGAGATGTCAATATTTTTGGAATAATTAATTATCCATGAATGCTAACATTAGGGATAAAATATTATAAATAGACAACTAATCTTTGTGCTATAGAGTTGAAAATTGTATGTTTACTGGTTTAGTGGTTTGGTGGCTGTTGTTTTGTTGTTTAAATTAATTACTTTGCTCATGACGTTTATTGTTAATATTTTTAAATGTACAAGATGTATCTAAAGTCAGGATTAAAAAATATAATTTAACAAAGTCTAAAAACCCCCACGGGTTTCTATCAATAAAATGATTGATTTAGTTTTATTATTGTAACCTCGAATGTTTCAGATACATTTTGTATAAGTATGTATGTATGATTTATAGTACCTTTCTAACACTACATATTATTTTGTGTGGTTTTTATAACCAAGCATGATTGTGGCAAATTGTAGGTTTTTACACAGCGATGGATCTCATAAAATTAATATCCAAACCAACATATTTTTTTAAAGTAAGCAAGTTTATTTATAATTTTGAGGTGGTTTTCCCTGTTCCACAACGTTTGTTTTCTCGGAAATTATTTTGGAATCAATAACAACAATTTGCCACATATTGGTAGGTATGACTAGCGGCGCAAAATAATCTGAACAGAATTGATATTTCTATTGTTTCTTTTGCCAGTACATTTGCCACAGAGTAGTGGAAGTGAGATAACTGTTTCCAACTTTGTTCAGTCTTTGATGGCTCATAATATTACCTGTTTTATGTGTGGTAGCATGAAATCGTTGCTGTAACTCTGTAACTATCTATGTATTAAAAACACAATAATAAAATAAGTTTTGGTTAAACATACAAAAAAGAAGGTGAAAAAAATAAGCCGTGAAAAAATATAATGAAGACGAAAAAAATGGCTATTTATTTCTGGTTGACACAAAAAAACAATGAACATGAAAAAACTGTGAACATAAAAAAAGCAAGTGCTTAAAAATTGCTGATCAAATTAAATGAAAATAATAGACATGCTCAACCAAAAAAAAGATAAAACACTAGTAAAAAAATGTGAAAAGTTTTAAACAAAAAAATGAAAGACGTCAGTTAAAAAAGAAAAATTAAGGCAAATAAATAATCTGAAACAAAGCTATCAGTTTGATGTCGGCGCGACCTGCTGCCCTCTAATCGGGTGTACCCAGGGTGGCACTCTAGGGCGGGGGCTGAGCGTGTGTGTGTTATAGATTGCGCGCGAGACACGAGCGACACAGAGGCGGCTTCAGACGGCGAATACGAACCGGTCAGCGAGCCGGACGAGGACGGACCATTCGACGACTCCTCCGCTGACAGCGATGTGAGTTGACTTTCTGCACTTTCATATACCCAATATTTCGCCAGTAACTGACATCGATGGTAGCGTCCTTTTTGGGAAGTGGGCGCTTGGGACGGTTGGAAAGTGAACGTGCGTAATTGACATTTGACAGTGTGACCTTTGAGCGAGATTCAAATGACAATCTAAACTGAACCGCTACCGTACAAATTGTATTGTAGCAATTCAGTTTAGGTCGTCATTAGATTCGCGCTAAGAGGTCACAGTACGGCCCCTGCACTTGGATGTTTGATTCATTTCCGACTTCCAGCCAACTATAGTAGACAACATCGTAATTTTGTTCTTTTCCCATCAAAGTATATTTTTAACCCTATAAGTTCCCACAATCCTTACCAATATTAATAAAATACTTGATATATTGCAGTATACAATAAATAAAATAACGCCCAACGATTACATACACACATCCTGGACCCTAACTAGGATTCCCTGCATCTAGGGACCCAGGAACTACGAAGACCATGGTCCCACAACCCCCAGGCACAGAACAAGTATTTGCGCATTTTTTTTCGGGCACAAATACTTGTCCTTTCGCGGGAATCGAACCCGCCCCCTCCGGGTTATGAGCTGACCTGCTCAACCACCACACCACGGAGGCTGTCAATACTATTTCTATTGCACTTTTCACGTAGATGTAAGACGTAGATACGAGAATACCGTTCCACGAAACTTATAATCTCCAAGCAAAACTTAAATCTACGCTTGTCTCCATTCTAGAACGACATAATAACGACGAAAGTGATCGAGGTGTCGGTCGGTGACGATGGGGACCTAGTATTCGCGGACTCGGAGCGCACCGACGACACGCAGAGCGACAGCGAGATCGACTTCAACGACTACTGGAACTGCGCGCAATGTCACGCCGTCAACGAGAGTCCTATCTACCGATACTGTCAGAAGTGTTTCCAGGTGAGTTTCACTTAGTTACTCTTTGGAGGGTGATCTTGAGTGGAGACCGCGACTTGGCAAACGTAGTGTGGGACGCCCACTGACTAGGTGGTTTCCATTTGTCTGATGAATTGCAGACAAGGGATCTTATTGAAGCATACAAAAGGCCATGAAATATAACTAAATCTTGGAAGATAAAGAGCTAATTGATAGACATGAATTACGATAAATGAAGTCGACCTAGGATTAGGATTAGCACCCTCCGGTCGTAATCCCAATCCTAGGATTAGAATTAGGATGAATATATGAATTTAAAGACAACAGTGAGATAATAATTATATCAACTGGTAGTGCTATCAAACATTCGCAATTTTCGCAATAAATATGAAACCAAAGTTTGTCTATTTCGAATTTGGCATTAATCTTTATTTACTATAGTTTTGACTTCACACCAATAAATTAAAATTTTGATCCATCAAAAATTGATAGATACATAAACCCGCATACGAACCAATCTGGCAACCATTATTTACACGCGCCTCCATCAATTTTCAGGTACGTAAGAGTTTCTTCCCCCCGAGGCCGCGTCGCAAGCACAAGCGCGGGGCGACCGCCGAGCCTGACCTTCCCTACAAGCGCGCCAGGGGCATTGACCCCGAGACTCCCCAAGAAATCCCTCGCCCCCTCTCTCAGGACTCTGGAGTCGAAATCTGCAGTCAGGGTACGTCACAGGAGTACGAAAACGTAACGCGTCAGAAACGACGCGCGGGCTCTCTCGATAGAAATGCTAAACGTACCAGGCGCGATGCAAGCGATTCGGAAAACGATGACGTGATACCGTTATCCAAAAGCTTAAGCGATCCGTCAGTTTCAATAGAAAGCGTTAACATAACAAAGAAAGTAATATCGGAAACGTTAAAGGAGATTGAGACGAAAGAGTTGTGCGTTGTTTGCGTTTCGGAACCTAAGTCCGGGGTTTTTGTGCACGGCAGACTGGCGCATATATGTTGCTGCTACAAATGCGCGGTGAAGGTATGGGTTAAAACTAAAAGATGTCCGATTTGCAAACGCAAGATCAGTAACGTTCTGAGGGCTGTGGTGATGTAACTTTTTTTTTAGGTAAGCTTTCTATTGTGACAATCTTTATTGATATTCGAAATGTGGTTGGTAGTCTTAGCTGATTATGATTTCAAAAAAGCTCCGATTTAATATTAAAAAACTAATGTCGTTAGATGATTTTTTGTGGAATGTATGAGTACATATTGTTGATAAACAGTCGTTGAAACAATGATATTTAATTTATGATTTACTGATTAATCTATCAGTAAAGTTTTGTGTTCAATTATTATGTCTCTCAATAGAATTTGCCCGCGGCTCCTGCTACAAAACGGTTACAAAAAATAATTACCAAATAAAATAAAAAAACGTATTACCGACTGGGCGGCTCAGATGTGGACTCACGTGGCGCCTAACTACTTAACCTAACGCAGCCGGGGGACGAAGAAAATAATAGCAGAAATTATATTCACTATACCTGTTTATTTTCACCTTACACTTATTACTATTTGCTGCCGAAACCAGGGACCTTTCTTTAGATACAGCGACAAAATGAGGTGTAGCAAATTAAACTATTATATTGTATGTCCGAATCGTTCGGCGTCGCGCGTAACAGAGAGCGAGGCGAAGCTACCGCCAGGAGAAAAGGGGGGCCGGGGGGCTCCCCTCGCCCCCCTCGTCCGTTTTCCAGAACATTCGCGCCTCGTTGAGACGCGCAGCGCCCTCTACTACCCAGTGGCTTGCCACTCTAAAACAGTCGCCCCCTCCTCAACAGAGGGAGCGACCCGTCCCGAAAATGCAGCAATTTGGGCTGTTTGTCACATTTCCGCTTTTGCGGAATTGTGCAAGTTTTAAAAAATTAAAATAACGTGTGTTTAAATAACTTTTTTTTTAAATTCATATCACCTCGACTAATTCATGGTTTATAATAATTACAAATTTTAAAACCTATTTATATGTGTGGTTAAAAAGAAGTTGCAAGGATTTTAAAATGATTAGTGTTATACCTCTATCTATAGGTATAAAATAAAAAGTGGTTTAGCGTGTGGAGTCGCGGGCAATAACTATACTAATTAATAAATCAATAAAAGAAATAACTTTGTCACTATGGATGGCTTACCGATACTATAATGCTTATTTTGGCATATTTCGCGCAAATATTCATGTCTATGACATGTTTCTATAACTGCAATATATATTAAATATAATGGCTATTAAAATACTACAAAATTAATATCCGTTAAATAGGATATTCGCCCGTTAAATAGGACAAAAATCTGATAAGTTTTTTAAATGGCAAAGATTAAAAGCCGGGATTTAGTTTGTAAGCGTTATTCTTAGTTGATCTCGAAGTAATGAGAATCGGCATAGTTTAGTTTAAAGCGGAAAAGCTGTTTATATTGTGTAAATAAACCTGTAAATAGCTTTGAGTAGAGACGTTTTCCACCGAAGAGAGTAAAATTAATATATTTTCTTTAGGCGAGTTTAGTTTTATTTTGAAATTTTTGTAAATGCGCTAAAAATACTTGCTTTTGAATTAGAATAGAATTAGAAATCATTTTTTAAACTAACCCCGAGCTTCAAGACTTCGAAAATATATAGGACAATGTTAGGGCAGTCTTTTTCGTAATCAACGGCATAGATAATTATTATATTAACAGTAGTTTTTTTTTTTCGAAAAACTTCAATTTTCCGAAATAACTCTCAGCGTTTAAAAAATTAGAACTCATTTGAATTTTTTTTTGTTATTTGTCTAATTCTAGGTTTAATTTTACTAGCCACTAGTAGACTATCGGTGGTACGCCGCAACTATTATTGAGAGGTTAAATAATTATACCCGAATATATTAAAAAAAAACACGTGCCTTTCGACGCGAATTTTAATAGTAGACTCTAAGCAGTACGTATTCATAATAGATTAGTCAATATTGTGATAGCAGCCAATGCCTTGCATCCTGATGGTCGTATAATTAAAGGAAGATTCTAATTGCAATAGCCCAGATTCTTCTGTGATTCAGTATCAGTACGCATCGAGTCACATTATAACAGACGGAGAGGACAGTGCGCTTTTTAAAACGGATAAATACTGTCGGTCTCTACTGAGCTTTATAAACAGGCAGAGCTCATCCCATACATTAACGCAGTAAACAACAATCTCTCTGGCATGGCTTTTTTTTAAACAACATCAGGGTCAAAATGTTGTTTCCATCAGTGGCACATTACATTGCAAAACCATCGGGTGATTTGCGTTTAGACATCGTGTCATTAGTGTTTTAATTATAATCAGTTTCTACTTGTATCGAGCTTGCCGAGTTATTCTAACGCCAACTGCAATAGCTGTTATTTCTAACAGTGAAATGATAATATATTCTACATTTCTAGTTTAAATTAAAGTTTTGTAGAAGCATTCGATACCGCGGCGCTGCTTGAATAAAATCAATGTAATATTAAATACTTCTTGGTTTTAGACTTGTTGAGTTCCAATACAAAAAACGTATGAGCATATTGCTCACACGTAACATAGCAAAGGATTTGACTTTTGAAAATATGAGCTTCAAGACCTCGCTATTTATAAAAAGAATTTGCAAGCAATTCTCTATATTTTTTCCTTAAACATGCTGCTTGAAGAGCAGTGTTATCAAAAATCTATATCGATTAATCATACGCTTCAACACGTTTTAATTAACTATCATTAATGTAGCCCACCTCCTTCCCACAGTTCAGAGGTTCTATCTATTGTTTTCTTGTTTTAGAGAGGTTTATTTTTTTACTTAGAGGGAACAGATAATGCAAGTTGTGATTTTGGTATACTATAGTCGCTTTATGTAATTAGGGGCAGTAAACAAAAAGATTTGAAAAATATAGTTGTCTCACTCCCACGCCGCTGTTGTCGAAAGTAGTCAGAGTGAGAAAGTGTCTCCTCGGTGCATATTCGTACGGAATCCTCAATAAAATTCTTGCAATTTTCGGACATCTTGCCTTACCTTGTTCCTCTAAGTCAATTTTTTTGCTAGATACTATAAAGTAAGTCTCGGTCACGTAGGATAAATGTTTCCATGAAACCCGATTCATATTATTTTGTAAGTAACTATTATACAGTTTAAAAAAATTAAAAGAAAAAGAATCGAAAAAGAGAAATCGATCACTTGAAAAAGAATGACAAAAGATGATTAATAAAAAACTTTTTTTCTTTTCAGCATATTTGGTTTTTTATTTGCATCCCTGCTAGAGTTTGATTAAACTCAATGGCGGGCACTTGTAAATTGCGGTGCAACTGAACACGCTGCGCTCACGCTTCCCGGCCCGCGCACATCAAATTTTTGCTACTGCGCAATCTTTCGCGCATACTTCACAGCCGCCATTGAGTTTGAATCGCACTATACTACAACTACAACCTACAGCTTAGGTATCTATTTAAGTATTTATTTATTGCAGTTTAAGTACTCACTGTGCTTACAGAACGATGCAAAGCGCACAGAAAGCTATAAATAACAAGTAATAATAGCCTACAATACCTAAATCTAACTAATTTGAACTTAAAACTCTAACAAACATCCACAAATCTATTAATATAATGTATGTCC
Organism: Ennomos erosarius; assembly: GCA_963580505.1. NCBI lineage: Eukaryota > Metazoa > Arthropoda > Insecta > Lepidoptera > Geometridae > Ennomos > Ennomos erosarius. Next base: position 619,261 of record OY756991.1, on the reverse strand, counting down.
ACAGATAATAAGACCACTTACTGCCCAGATGTATGTAATAAGTAATTAGTACATAAGATTGAAAATATTAAGGCACATTTTCATTATTTAGCAGTTAGTAAACTACAATAGTTTATACTTGTAAGCTACAGTATGTTTGTCAGACAGTTTTTGGTAGAAATCCGGCCTTAAAGTTAGTAAATGGCAAACAAGTTTCGCCAGAAGAAGAATACGCTTTTCCGATGAATATTTGTCACAATATTGATTAGCAAGTAGCAGGCCCTGAACTACCGAGGAGCATAAGGCTATGAAAAACAACAGTATAACCCAACGAGTGTCATTAAAAAAACGGTTCTGACGAAAGAAAGAAATTGTGATTATCTTATTTCCACCATTATGTCTAAGTGCAGTGGAAGTGAGAGCAATAGATTAGATACTACGATTCAATTCGACGGAGTCAGTGATTTTTCCACAGATTAGGTAGTGGATTTTTCTACAGGTCCAAGGTATGATGGGAGTCAAGTAAAATCTATTATTTCTAGAACGTTCGTGATCTGAATACCCATTGATGAGAGATGAGTCCGATAGGGATGGAACGGAACCTATTTAAAAACCTAAGCAGATACCTAAGAAAGTAAGAATAAGAATGTAAATGGATTCCAGTTGTAGAGACAAACATTTGCGAAAATAATCAGTTACTCTGGTGATTCCAAATTTTCCTTGAAGTTAATCCCGTGATAGGTATTTTTAATTTTATTAGAAGCTTTTACCTAATATGGTAGATAAGTACTTATGCTTTTAAATTCTTACTCTAATTTGCTCACAATCGCTTTTGTAGGTCCTTCACAGTTGACCGTCCCCCGTTTGTATGATTCACGAGCTCGCAGTGTGGCAAGGGAGCTAGCGGAATATCATTCACATCACGATCACGCACACAGGATGAAAAATTAATGGATTTTAGTCTAGATGCGTAAGTGCGGTGTGGTAATCTATGCACCTCCATAGCTTAGGTATTATAAACATTATAGTCAAATGTGTGGAGTTGTTTTTGGTTTCCTGTATTTGAGCAGAGTAATAATCTATTGGAGTACCTACTCTTCGGATAAAGGGAAAAGATGGAGACATTTAATTTCGTTTAACTAGCTAACCTAACCTACCCATGATATAAACTAATTGGTTATTTTTCAACTCCCTGAGTATTCCTGTCTTTCCTAACGTGCCATCCCCTCCCCTCTAGGTTTTCCCGAACTGTCGCCCACAAAATGCCGGGATTGGGCAAATAGTACGGACCTAGGTAGATACTTCTGTTATATATCTCGCAGTTTATTATAGGTAAGATGCAATTTGCTAGAGTAGGTATTATTATTTGTTTGGATTACCTATATTATACAAAGCCTATAGTCCAGTCAATAAAGAGTTGTAGAGTGAATGAGAAGGATCCTAAGCGTTTTCTTCTGAAACTTGTTAGGGGTGCTCAGGAGATAAACATACTAAACGTCCTGGCCTCCCAGGGGTGAGCCGGAGGGGAGAGGGGGGTCCAAAGGTGCCACTTTTGGGTCTTTTATCAATATCTCGGAAACGGTGCGTCCTAGAACAAAAATCCTTCTACTATATGAAAGCTCATAAAATTGTCTACAATTTTGTTGTAATACACTTATCCGAATTCTCAACCGTTTTTGAGCTACACGCTCCGGAAAAGTGAAAATTGGCAAAAAAATACTTTATCAAATATGCACTTATGTTTGCATCTTCTTAGGCCGCGAGGGTCCTGGCAAGGTTTCATTTATCTGGTTGATGACATCCTGGTGGAAAACCCTGGTACCAATAGCAATAGTAGACTCGCCAGCACAAGAGGTCCTATTAAAAACAATATTTTGCCACTACACCAAGAACTGTGGCAGTGGCAAAGGGGATGTAGCAAAGCAATGGTTCAATATCGTGCCTTCACTGCCAAGGGAAATGCCTTAATGGTGCCTTGATGAGGATGGTGATGAAGACAATGTAAGGCTCTATTAGCATGAATCACCAATCACTGAGGAAGATGATGCCACCACTGAGGATGAGAATGTCATCAACCAAAAAAATGAAGTCTTCGCAGGACCCTCGCGGCCTAAGAGCATGCAAACATGAGGGCATATTTGACAAGTATTTTTCCGGAGCGTGTAACTCAAAAAACGGTTGAGAATCCGAAAAAGTGTTTAGAACAAAGTTGTAGACGATTTTACGAGCTTTCATATTAGTAGAAGGATTTTTTGTTCTAGGACGCACCGTTTCCGAGATATTGACGAAAAACACAAAAGGGGGCCAGGAATTTTAGTATGTTTATCTCCTGATTATCCTTAACAAGTTTCAGATGAAATAGCTTAGGTCCCCTCTCATTTACTCTACCCCCCTTTTGGCCATTCATTGACTGGACTACTACCTACACACAGTATACCCAATTTTAGTCTTGGCAATCTACGAGCCGGGTCGGTCGATATAATTTTGTTTTGAAATGAATGATAACGCTGCCGATGCCGCGCCCGCCGCTATATGAATCATCATACTCGGTACGGTAACTTATAAAATTATTCAGCTGTTGAAGCACACCGCGAGCCAGCCCAGCCACCCCCGCCCGAGCCACCAGCCGCGCCGCTCAGTCAGTCGCTCACTTCACTCGCTCAGTCGCATTCGGACGTCGTTTCACAGTGCACGCTTACACATTTCCTGCCTTTCACGTCAACAGTACACTTGGTAAGTTACTCTTTCTTTTACTTTCGTCAAAAACGCGATAAATATCAACAGAAACGTACAATCGCTGAACTAAAAAGAATATTGTGAGTATTTCAAACAGTTCTTTCCGTCCGGTAAATACCAAATGTGTTGATCTCTGTGGTCTCTCCCTCGGGAACCGGCATATTCGATAGGTACATAGTATGGAATGCATTTAGGGTTTTATTGATCGGTAATACTTTTTGAATGAGATTTGTTTGAAAGTGAGCAACATTTTGTAATGGAAAATAAACTTTGCAAATGAAATGAGGGTGCGGTCTTGCCGCGTTTCTTTTTACGCAAACAGTTAGGTGTGAGTTGTCTGCGCGTCTTCTGTATGTTTTTAATGCATTTGCAGTGTGGAGTTTTGTTGTTCGATTTTGTAAGCTATAGCTCGGGTTGTATGCACTTGACATCCGCTAATTCAATGCCGGCAATGCATGCAGCATCGGATATTAGGCGCACGAAGCACGAATCGTGTTCATTGTCCCTTTGTTGTTCCCAGTAGTGGTAACATAATAATTATTTGAATACTTTTCCTCTATACGTAGATTACGGTAACTACGCGCCACTCATATTTGTAAAAATATTAAAAAAAGAATTAACACGTTGCAAATTAGGGTTTATAGCACTGTTAGCAAATTAGCGATAGAACGTAACTTTTATGTACTTAGGTACAGAAAAATCGGTTCCTTTTAGTGAGATTAGAACATCATCATAAAGGTCTTTGTTTTGTCATTGAAACTGTAACGTCTGAAAATCTACCTAAAAACTCAAATGGACACTACTACACCTAAACTAAGTACTAAACCACTAAACCTAAACAGGTACTAACTCTAAATTGCCTAAAAGTTCTAAAACTCAAACTTATAAAATTAACGTTGCGTCCCTTATGTGTGAAATGACACAAACAAAGACTTCATTGTTTTTTTTTAAACCAACCTTTATAAGATAGTCAAAATGACTTAATAAGTATATGTAATACGAAATGCAATTTTACTTGTCTTCCAGTAAAAATAATGAGCGCGCGTGTTCCGTCCGTGTAGTGAAGTCTTGAGCATTTAACCAATGGAGATGTTAACGTTATAATCCGCAAGACTAAAGTAGGCTATACCGTAAGTAAAAGTAACTACCATAAAATAACAATTTGCACCTTTTTAGTACGTACCTACATTATAAAGAAGCTATCAGTAATCAGGATAACACACATAGATTTGAACACAACACCTAAGAAGGTTCTGGACAAAAGTATCCTCAATACCATTAAATTACCTACATATATGTTTGCTTTGGTGTTATTAAATAAGCCAAAATTCGTAACAAGAACTGCAATAAGAATTTACTAATTTGCAACTCCCTACCGCATTTACAAACGCGAGGAAGTTTTTGCGTTTTTAGCATACTCTAGCCATTGCTAATGTACAAAAAAAAACAAGGCAAAAAAATTACCGTTTTGATATGGTTTGTTAATCACCGTGCGATATTATTATGTTAATAAATACAATTACTTCGTTGCTAACGATGCCAAGTCGTTCAACCTGCATCCGAGTATTCCGCGTGTATCTAGCCGAAAATATTCAGAATGTTTGAATAACACTCTTATACATAACTGTGCTTCAACAAAAATAAAGTAATTGAAACATTAACACTTTGTGATTAGCAGTTAATGTAACTGTTTTATACCTATCCTGCTGTAACTTTACTAATTTAAACATTCATTTTTAATAATTAGCGATAAACTAGTTATTTAATTAGTTATATACATAACTATTACGTCTGCGAAAGTTTGTTTATGTTAGGTAGGTGCACCAATAACAACCTGCTTTGCCAGATTATTCTGCTGCCAAGCACTGCTGTGTTCCGATTTGAAGGGCACCATAGCTAGTGGTAGTAACCACTGGGAAGAAGCCAAGTTAGGGATGATTTATGACAATTGTGACACTAATTGTGATATGATCTCACAGTCTGGTCTAGAAATTACATTACTACGCTGTGATGTCTCAGGGTAATTTATTGTGTGCAGTGTATTGTCACGCAAGGCTTTAGTTTTGGGTTCTTGAGTTCTGACTTCGGCCTGTCTGAGGCAACCATAGACCTATTCTGTGGAGGCAGCCAAGAGGCAACTGTTGGGCAGCCGTGCTCTGTACGAACTTCTAGGGCAGCCGTGACGCATCAGGTTAACGACATTACAAATATCTCTAAAACACTTCAATATTTATCTCATTACAATTTTGTAGATACTCATTTTAACAACCATGGTCCACACAATACAGCCTTTTTAAAAGTTCAACATTTAAGCTTTCCTCGGTATCGTGTGCAACACAAGGATTAACTACATCATAAGCCCTTGAAAGCAACTTAACGAGGGCAATGATGGTAGTGCTAACGAACTTTTGTATCAGCAGGACACTATAAATAGCAATCTGACACACAACACATGGTTGACGCCAGCCTTAGCCGCTCCTTGTTTTGAATAATAAACAGCTCATAACTTTTTAAGGTTTTAAAGAGCTTGTTGTTCATTAGAGTTAAGGTTAGTGTTATCTTCTTTAGACGATCTACAATCATCGCATCGACGATGGAGCTTTTGTTGTTCATTATATTTTATGGTGTGTGAATTTTGTTTAAGATTAGGTACATGTATAAAGGTTGCCTGTTAAGTATCCCGCAATGCTCAAAATCAGTAAAACGTCATATTCTTCATTCAAATGTGAATTTTAGGGATTATTTTACTGTGCAGACATGCATCGTCTTTTGTCATATCAATATCATCATAACTGTTCAAAAATATACGAGAACATAGATCACAGAAGTGTGTTCGCTGCAACAAAAGAGTTAAAACCGGCTCGGGTATTGTCACGCTATGCTAACTTTCGCCACTTTCACGCATCATAGCGCGCGTCGTGTTAGATGATCAACTGATCGGTAATCACTCACGAAATCTATAATTAGAACCGCACTCATCAATTATCGACGTAACTAAAGTTTTGTTACAAACATTGCATTTAGAAATCAAACTATATAGCTACCCACTACCCAACGCTTTTACTTATTTAATAATTTCCAGTCACGCGTCTTTCCAAAAATTATTACGATTCTAATAAATTCAATTCAATAAATATATAAATAGGTAAATCGGCATCTTTTATTCTGCATTGGGTTTCCTGTTGACTTATTTGTAGTTTATAAAGATATGAATCATAGCACCTTTTTGCTGACATTTACTTATCCTTAATTAAGTTAAATGAGTTCAGATGTAGAGTTCAATGCGCAGCTGTGTAAACTGTGGTTCAAAAATTATTTTATTTTATTCTCGACATGCCATCGCCACTTGCCGTTTCCACTATGTGCCGAAACATGGTGTCGCAATGCACATGTCCTATGTACCGTGGACCGTGGAGTACCTACGTATATTGCACAGACTACAGCCAAGTACTCCATGTAATGAAATCTGTTCAGACAGGCTGGTGGTTGTGTATCAGAGCGAGAAGAACATAACCAGACTGTTGTGGGAAAGGGAGGATATATAATTTCCGAATCCCTGAATCGATTGTGCGGAGAGCAAACTGGCGCACTCCTCACCCCTAAATACCTAACTGCTAGGGCTGGTTGCCAGGATATTAATCGAATTACGTGATTGTACAAGGGATGACTCGATGGCTATAAAGATAAAGATCACAGATCGTTACTGCCCCAATTGACATCGTAGCTTAGAAAGTAAAGGAATTAGCAGTTAACTTGTAAGTAAGATTGATTGATTGATTTGTCAGTTCGCCTATGAAGTCGATTTGCTCTTGTACAATAAAGCATTTTCCATCTATCTATCAATTGGCAATCATCAAATGATATAGGTTATACTTAATAGACTCACGATGATTTGACTGCTACCAAAGCTGTAAAAATTGTAGTTCTCTGTGGCACTGCAACTGTTATGGGCGCCTGTGAAGTTTAACATCAGGTGAATGACTAGCTTGTCACGTTTACATTAGCAACGCAGGCCACATTATTCAACGCTAAGGCCAAGTATAAGTGGAATGTAATTCGTAGTATTGACAACCATCATCCTATTCATCGGTCAGACGGTTGGTCATGCTAATCAACTGAATAGGTACTTGGGGTACATAAAGCAAGCAAGGATATAGCGAAGCCCTAGGTACCCTATGTCTGTTATAGATCAATAAAGAGGTGAGGGGAACCGTGGGTGAACATTTGGGCACTGCAGGAATAATAAAAAAGTTCGTACACTAATACACCCTTGGAAACGCGAGGGGCAGAAATGTATTACATATTCTGTTTTTATGTGATTTACAATATTTTATTACTTCGCATTTCCATAATGGTATGGAATACGAAGATGTCTAAATACTTTATGAGTGCATTAACTTATTACAGATTTATCAAGATAGCAAAAAATTTTTATTAGATTATTTATATGAAATTTTTAATTATCATGATACAGATTCAGATGTGATAACAAAAAACCTGTAGATTAGCATAAAATGCCTACCACCGCGGCATTCGCGCCCATCCGTGCGATGCTCCACTCCACACTTGAAAATGTCTTAATTGCCAGAGCGGCCAACTTGACGCTCCATAAAATTTGAGACGTATCTTTTTGATGTTACGTTCTATCGTTATTCGTTAGACGAGGTCGTTGACACCGCGACATTAACTTCTGCTTGGTCTCGTTGTTGCTTTACTAATTAATTTGAATGAAATTATAATTTAGCCAAAAATCTTGGCGATTTCGCTTGAACATTTTTTTTTCTCGAAATATATAGGTTCTGGGATTTATTTAGGTAAGTATGCATTTATAAAATTATATTTGTTATTACGTGCCAGTTGCCTTACATTAACTAAACTAGGTATAGGCATAGGCTGTTTTTTTTTTTACTTACCTACTATTAAAATGTAATGTAATCTTGTCCCCAATCTCCATCGTCTTCTAAGTGACAACTCCAAGAAATATCTCATATCTGGAGTTTCGCAAATAAGCTGAAGTGTTCCCAGCGTAAATAAGAGGGGGTGGGGTCATGGGGTGGCCTTGGCTAACAACTTCGTGGGGTGGCTCCACTCCGCTGCGCGCCCTACCAGCGAGGGTGGCGAGAGAGAAAGGGATAAATGCCATTCATTTGTACAAAATACTCCCGCATGCCTTTTGTGATCACTAAAACGTGACTTTTATGAAGTGGAAATCTTGCGTACCTACGCTTAATTAATTACTTTATTGTCATTGTCTCCATTGTTATTGTATTAAATGCAAAGCGAGCAGGATGCTGAGTTGTCGTTAACGTTATCAGTTATCAATTCTGCCTGATGGTTATAGTTATTTTTATTTAAATAATGCTATCTGTGGATAAGCTGATAAATTAATACATCCTTCAAATATCGAACTCGGTTTAGAGAAAAACAAATGAAAGTATCAATTCAGTTCAGTATCACGAGTTAGTAGGTAGTTAACGAGTAGGTATAAGTATTTACCAGGTAGGTACCTCTGCCCATAATGATAATAATCATAGAATAAATTATTATAGTTTTCTTAATCACCACAGCCAACCGCCATACATTTGTAGACTAGGTAGCCCCTGTAGCTGTATTCTGTGCCAAATAAGCAGCTTTTATGAGTCAAAATGGCGACTCAATAAAATATTGGAAAGCTGAAAGCAGTCTTGGAATATCTAGAAACTCACGGCAGTCTCAGTTGATTAGGGGAGTAAAAACTAGACGTTATGATAGCCATTTAGACTTTTATTACACGAGTTTACCGCTCCGTACATTAAACATCAAAGTTTCCTTTGGAAAGTATGGCATAGCATTCGCTAATGTTGAAAATACCTGGTTCATGATGAAAATAAGCCTGTAGCTCTCGAGGAATAACTTTGACTTACATTTCCAGAGCATTTAAAATTATTGTAAGGAGTTGAATTATTATTTTCATCGACAACAAGCCGAATTTTAAAAGTGCTAAAATTAGCCTATTTGCAACAAATTATTTGAGAATTGAATTTTGATCAAAACGAGAAACTTTGTCCTAGAGCCTCGAGTATTAATAAGAACCTACTTGACTTCAAAGTATCAGAACAGCTTAGAGAAGAATCAAAACATGTGATTTAGCAAAATCTTGTAGGACTTGTTCTACAACTGGTGACATTGAACATTACATTACCGTGCTAGATAAACATAACCGTAGAGCAAGTGATTCCACCCTTTCGTGGCAATGGCAATACCACGCAACGCGTTTTCCATTAAAGCTCGAATACCTCGATTACATAAAATGTCTCGAGCACGATTTCGATGCCGCTAAATTTTACGTGCAGACGACTGGTACAACTGGTTTTATAACTCGTTATTACGTACTCGGAGTACACCTTGAATGCAGGAATACAAACGCAGTCAGCATGCACGTTGAGCCAGAGAAGCCTGGCCTGTCTGCCAGGCTGTATTGTATAACAAACAATGGTCACACCACACGGGCCAATCGTTTTCAACGCTGCGGGTAATCAGTGCAACAACTGTTGTAGTCAATACCTACACCTACTGCAAATTGCAAACCGTGCGCATTTTGAATTTAGATTACTTACTGAGTCTAGAATATTCTTAGAACTCATTTCGTTTGTAAACAAGTGCAATGCTCGGCTGGGCTTCGTTTAAAACTAGCAGGTATCTAAATCTATTGATAAAAATTACTGGTACTATAAATGAAATAAAGTCCTTTTTCAAGCTTTGAAAGAAACGTCTCAGGAATGTGAATCACTCGAAGCAGCATTTGGAACGCCAAGATTGATGATAGTCCCGCTTCCACTTCCACCATCAAGGCAAAATTGTTTTTTTTTCGTTTTCCGATCGCTGGATGCTGTTACCACCTCTCAGTGCAGAGCTCGATGATTGATACAAAACGTGTTATCGCATTAAAATAGTATTTTTGGTTGTTTATTATTTAAATTCTAAAATCTTCTGGACAAGCCAACTATGCTGGATATTAGCCAAAGTTATTATTGTAACCTTTATTCAATGGAACGATAAAATTAAGAACTCTTCTATTTCGTCTTGTTGTATGTTGTATTTATTGTTAATTCGTCCTTTTTCCCATCGTCTCATGATCGTCAACGTCATTGAGCCAATAATCGTAATGTCAGGCGATGTCGTTCACGCACACTAGGTCAAATTCGTGCCTGGGAACTGACTCGCGAAGGCGTTCCAGTTTCCAGTTGTTTTCTGTGCGATATTTGTTTGTAACAGTGCTACCTAATGGTAACGAACGACGCGTTCACGTTGGCGTTTACAGTCGATGATGCATAGCGGAAAATAGAATTGTATTGCAGTCTTCCAGTACGTTTTTTTCCTGGAATGCTTCAAGTAGCCAATTAGATTTGGGTTCAAAACCCTCCGTTGAGGACGACCTTTCGCAAATTTGATTCAAAGAAAGAAGTCGCCGATGTCTGCGTATATCGTGCGGGCAATTTGGAACCATCCCTCTGCGGACGACAATTTCGTTTGATGTGTTTGGAATTGGTCCATTGGTGTTTTTCAAAGGTTGATATTCACGACATCACACATTCGAATCAGTTTCTTGACCTCTTGAAGCATTAATATTATAATAGCCACTCAATATCCAAACAAGGCGTCACAATCAAGTTCTATTTGTTATTATGACTAGTGTGGCATCATTTAATGCGATTATTCACTGATAAACTTCTTTGTTCTATGCATTATCGGACATGTTCCATTGCATTAATCGGAAATTGATAAAGGAATAATAACAATTTACTCATTTATAGATACTTATACCTATTATATCTAGAAAGATTGTGTCGTAAGTTGTAACGTGAGTTACGTGATGCTTTTCCTATATTATAGAGATTCAGCCACTATGAAAATACCTAGATGTCAGCAATCGTGCTTTATCTAAAACCGAGTCTTTTATCTCTCGCCTAGTGTTGGCCGCACCCAAACGCACGGATTTCACTTGTGAATTTGTCAACTAACTAACAGTAACTTATCAAGATTTGTATAGCCACAGCCAGTGTCTGTTTACAATAACTGTTACAAAATATATTGTTGATCAGTTCGCTGCATTCATTTAGTAATTAGTACTAAATTACCAATACCAACAGAAATGATGTCTGTTCAAACTTATGAGGCCCTTCACCCATGTAAACATGACAAGAAACCTACTCTGAATGTATTGAATACATACCTACATTGGCTACACTATATTAATCTATTTGAGGATTGAATCTATTCGACCTATTTTCCATCATGTCCATAACCTTTCTTGCCAGAAAGACATGTTCACTGCACATGCGGCGCCTTTTATGGCCGTCCTAGCAGCAAGGTCGGTGGCTGCGCTAGAGCACAGATGTCGGTCCTAGCTCACTGTACTGGAATGCTGCGTATAAATAGCAAGGTCACGGCCGCACTCCATGCGACTTCGCGACATCTAAACATATCTTCGTAATCCTTATTTGACATCTAATCTTGTGACCATCAGAATGCGATGATTTTCCTATTGCTGAACGCTCGGCCACTTAAAAATCAAGGTTTTGATAACTATTTCTTTCGTGTTCTGAGTCAGCCTTGGCTTTATCACGGCCTGAACGGTATTTTTTATTCTAGAACGGTTATTAGTCATCCATTGTCATACAGTATAGAATATACATTATGTATAATAAATGGGGCTGAGCCAGGTTCCAAGTTAATTTCTTTTCCTCTGTTAGCCAACCTGCCAATTAATTCAAATTTGTGTAGGTACGGCTTCATGAGTCCCAGTAGTTAGCTTTCTCTTTGTTGGTTGTTATGAATTACCCTGGAATAAATAGTATTGATTGTTGTTTCTTTGTCTCGTGCGTCTCATCGTGTCCAGCAAGCTCTTGTAAATTTCAATTTCCTTCATTGTTCTATCCGGATATATTTAGTTACATAGTGGAAGTATCTGTAATGGCTACTCTGTCTACCCTTTTGTCGTCTCGTGTCTGTTCCGTTATCGATCCTGTCTGTAGTCTGATACCATTCCGTGTTCAATGAACTTCTG